>QJOA01000333.1:0-68486 GCA_004155915.1 Monosporascus sp. CRB-9-2
GTCTCACACCAGCAGCCGTCGGCGCAAATGGGGACGGCAACGATATAACCGAAGGTGCGCGGCGATAGGAAGGACTTGAGTCGCACTCAGGAGATTGACGTACCAGCACTTAAGCGCGTCCATGAGCTTGCCCGGGGTATCAAGGCACTTGCGCATGAGCGCAGTCTGCTGCCGCACCGCAATCAGGGCATCTTCGAGCAATCTTGCCTGGTCCTCGGGTGGACCTGGAGTCGTCGACATGGCTGACTACTGCCAAACGAGCGCACGAGCAACAATTGGGTAGCTCACCGTAGGCGTCCTAGGTCGAAAGATAATATGAGATTGTAGTTGCAAGAAACATTAATCGGATTACAAGGGTTCGCCAAAGAGGTCGCGGAACGTCGAGAAACAGTGTTGCCTGCGACTTTGTCCGGAGCAGGCGCAATGTCCAATTGCCAAATTGGGGGAGAGCTCCTACTTCGTGCAGCAGAGTGACGAACGCCGGGAGTACGGTACAGCCACATTATGTCAGCTGATTAAGTACCTAGTAGTTTGTTCAGAGACAAGCCACAGTGGCAGAGTGGCAGAACCCCCCATGCATGGCAGCAGAGTCGAAGTGCCTTCTTGACTCCCCTTGAAGACGGTGACATTGTGAGAATTATGTTACATTTTCAATCACGGACAGGGTTACAAGCACGCCAGAGCTGTAGTTTTTATGTTGGTCACTTATCATGGACTCTCATGAATCCAATACTACACGGATTGGCCGCTGAAGTTTCATATACATAGATCCCTCCAAGTTCGATAAGGCTACCCAGGTAGACTTAGATATTATCTAGAGTGACAGTGTCGTAATACAGGACCGTTGTATTGTAACGAACCCAAGAACAAATCCGCAGACAGAGCTGCCGCCGTGTGCCGTCAAAGTTGATATATCGCCTCTGGGAAACACACATGTCAATAGGCTAACATTATGCGCACCCAGTTAGAGCCCTCCCTTGCCTAACCCCTTTCCCCGTCCCTTAATCTCCATTTATTCGATATCCATAATCGGGTGCCGCAAAAGGAAACCGCTGCGGCCCTAGAAATTGGATTGATTACCAAGTCGATATTGCCCTGTCATTATTCGGACACCTTTCCTCTAATCGCACAGATGGGTCCGTCCTCCCTGCTCCTCGCTATCTCTCGCTCCTCCCTCTAAGGTTCCCAATTACTTACTGCCCGAGCAGCTCCCTAGCCAGCTCGGCCTTCTCAGCGTCGCTCAGGTCCAGCCGCCCCTTGACCCTCTCGGCCTTGGCGACGTCGAACCGCCAGAGGCCGCCGGTCTTGTCCGCGTCGCCATCTTCGCTGAGACCCACGCCGCCGGCCAGCTTCTCGAGGATGGGATCTTTGCTGCCTTCCAGCGCCGTGAAGTACCGCCTCTCCCACTGGCGGCCCTCCTCACGCTCCTTCTTACGCAGCGCGCGCTGCGCGTTCTCGATCTTGCTCTTCTCGCGGGCCACGAAGTCCAGGTCGCCCGCCGCGATGCCCTTGGCGACGTTGGCCCAGGCGCGCCGGGACTCGAGCGGGTGCTGCTCCTCGATGGGCGCCACGATCAGCTGCGACATCGGCGTCGCGACCGGGTCCCATGTGTCGACGAGCGTCTCGCTGGAGTTGCGTTTCGCCGGGCCCGAGTGCAGTTCGAATGCCTTGGTCCACTGGCCCGAGGCGTTGAATAAGACTTCTTTCTCCCGACCCGTCGGATACAGGGTCGCATTGAAAGAATTCTTCTTTCCGCTCACCCAACCCTTCCCGGCATAGTCGATCTTCGCGGTGTAGCCCGTCGACGAGGTGATATATGAGGTCCCATCCAGCTCTACGTAGGGAGAGCCGAGGATGAGACCCTCGATATGGAGCGATGGTAGCGTTATCAAATAGACATCCTTTTCCTGCGGCTTGTTGGGGTTGGGCACCGAGAGTACGGCATGACCGATCTGCTTGATGTAAATGGTCCTGGAGAAACTCGCCTTTTGGGCGTTATATCCCTGGAGATGGACACCGGACGGGTGGTTGGTAATGCTATACGCCGTCGCTGGTGGATGATGGCTGTACGTTGTCTGTCAGAACATTGCTGTCGGACTCTGCGAACCTCCAGCCAATTGCAGGAGAGAAGCTTACCTGACTTGCTCGCTGATCAGCTCGGTTGTGCCTGCGTCATCTTCCCACTTGCCTAAGAACAGCTCGCCCAGAAAGGGGTTAAGAGGTTTCTTCTCGTTGCCGTACTTCTCGCTCCGACTAGCGTATTGTTGTTTGAGGGTAGTCAAGAACCACTTCAGCACTAGCAACGCCCTCTTGGCTGGATCTGCTTCCTTCGCCGGCGCGGCAAATACAGCTGGGTGTTCAGCCCAGTACGAGCTGAACTCCGTAAGACTCGTGGAAGAGAGGATGAAAGGAGGGGCCGTCAGGGAGGAGAGGTCGCCATTGAACGAGGCAATAGACTGTCAAAAGGTTTAGATGGTCCATTCTTTCTCTCCCTTTTGAGACGAACGGGTCGTGGGTGAAGCTCCGTCGGAGAATATAACGACGCTTACTAACCTTGATAAATGCCGCCCATCCGGCACCGCTGGCCTGCGGGTTGGGTGTAGGCTCAGACATGGTTACGGGCAATGTGGGGGAGCCGAGGCGATGCGTAGAATGACCAGCGGACCGGGTAGATCCAATTGAAAATATGATACGACCTGCCCCAATATATCGCTCGCTCGAATCGGTCCGCCTGCTTGGCCGCTTGCTTGTTTGGGAGCTTTGTATACGCGTACGGTGTATGGTAGGAAATGAGCACGTCTAACTAACTATTGGTGGATGACGACGGTGGGGACGTGAGTCCTATAGAGAACGCGGCAATACGGCAAGAAGTTCGAAACCCGCCTTCGTAGGTAGATACTGACGGAAACAGGAATTACAGACAGACCGCACTAGGGGAAGTGGAGGGAGAAAGAAAAGAACACAGTTACTAGGTAGTTAGTGGTAAGGTTTGGGCGTTGTTTGCTATCCCCCTGATCACCACCTGCTAGGTACGTTAGCACTAAAAAGACGGAGGCGTCAGATTCAATACTGAAATTGCAATATGGAGATTACCGGACAAAACAATTGATTGACGTCAATGCCGACTCGAACGGGTTGGTCTCCTCCACGAGATCTGGGCCGTGCAGTTGTAAACCGCTAAAACCGGTGTCCCTAACGTCATCGACGTTTCGGAGGTATGTATTGTACAGTACATAATGTAACCCTAGAGTAAAACTGCAGCTGCTCGCGTGCAAGGGTCCACCAGGCGTAACGGGGGTTCAGCCAAGTATGGCTCGCCCTTCAATGTTCTGTGCCGCCGTTAGGTTCGGTTCATCTAGGAAATATGCAGGTATAGGGGTGTTAAGTATCATACAGCATCTGCATACCCATGTACCCTGACTGTCAATTCCGCCCCCCATGAACCCAGTGTTACACTGCATCTTCAAAAATTACCACCAGCCCCAAATGCATGTACGCATGAGATAGGGGAAACGGCAACCAGCATACAATACTACCGGCATCATGAACGGCAGCCCAGACTTTGTATGTAATGCCTCGCCTCGGTGGCCTTTTGACATTCCCTATCTTATTAGACATATCCAGGGCAATCCGGGAATTAATTTAACATTACGTGCACAATCCTTTTTCCCCGGGTATCATTCAAGTCGTTATCCCTCACGTGTCTATCCATCCAAATAGCAGCAGCCGCGCCCCTTTCAAAACCCAGGGCGGCAGGATCCAACCTCCGACCGGCGTAGCGTGACCCGTCCCGTATATTCACATGCCGTACAGAAAATAAAACAAAATATCACGGGCCTTGTAAGGCTCACGACGGAGTGTGGCACTTTTTGGCTAGCCACTCGGCCAGTGGGGCATTGACGCCCGAAAAGCGGCCCTCGGCGATGTCGCCAATGATAGCCCAGGGGGCGATATGGCACACTCTCAGCGCCGGGTCGAATGTCCAGGCCAGGCATGTATTGCGGTGCTGGCCGCAGAGTTTGATGCATTGCGGCATGTCGTTGACGTCAGTGAACGTGGTGC
The DNA here is from genome assembly GCA_004155915.1 of Monosporascus sp. CRB-9-2. NCBI lineage: Eukaryota > Fungi > Ascomycota > Sordariomycetes > Xylariales > Monosporascus > Monosporascus sp. CRB-9-2. The sequence continues at coordinate 4,063 of QJOA01000333.1, forward strand.
TGTGCTCATCCAGTCGCCCGACAAAGTCCATGTTGGCCCGCACGGGGTCTTGGTGGAATGAAGAGAAGTTGTATGCGCCGTAGATATCTGCCAGTTGTCGCCAGAACACGGGTGCCTCCATGTGTTTAAAAGTGTTGCCCACCTGCTCCATCGAGTCGCCTTCGCCGAGACCATGGAACGAGACGATGGGTAGGCAGAACCTGTCAACCCACATGCGCGTCATCCACGGATTCTCGCCGTTGAACATGCGGCGGTACGTCTCATCAAGGTAGACACCGATCTTCATGAATGTCGTCGATAGGAGCTTGTCTCCCCAGGTCGCCGTAGGTGATTCCTGATGACCTTCGGCAACAACATCCGGATGTCCGTCGTACAGTTTGCTCACCGCCGAGCCCGAGACGATGACCGACGAACCGCCATGGGGGAAGCGCCCCTTGTAATCGCCAACAGGATTACCGAGGAATGTCGGCTTGGCAGGGTTCAAGTGACCCAGGAGAAGAGTCAAGGAAGGCTTGACGATGTACGTGTCGTCGTCTAAAACGAGATACCACTTCTTCTTGGGCATGCTCAACCAGGCATATTCGAGACTTGGGAGAAACTGTAGGTTGTTAGATCATCGAGAGGATGGCTAAAGGGGTAACCAAAGGGTAACCAAGGGCCGTCCTACCTTCATCGCATCGAGTTCCCAACCCATGTTCCTCCCTATTCCATCAGACAACATCCATTCCTCGGCCTCGACTGCGGCGGCAAGGTGTTTGTACTTCCTCATCCGTTCGAGATTTTCTGTCCCATTCAACGCACCCCTCTTGAGGTTCCACCCGATTATATCGATAGCCGGTACCACCTTGCCATTCGCCAAACTGTAGTTCTTCTGGCTTTCCTCGACGACGGGGAAGTCCTGGACGACAATTGTGTCACTGAAGAAGCTCTCGTTACTGAGCGCCTGTAACAAAGCGTTCACCCGGTGTCTCGTTCCGTATCCGGTCTTGAGTATAATCCCTATGTCCTGGTCGGGATTGATAGGATACCGCTGCCGTCTGAAGAGCCACGAGTCGCTGGGGTAGTTGTTTTGTATGTAGTCCTCGACATTGTTCTGCTGGAATCTAACGAAGGCTCTCGGGCGGCTGTCGTAGGGCGTCGAATGGTATATGACGAACAGGATAGTGAGAAGTGCAATAGCGATCTTGTGCCCGCGGGTGAGCCGGGCACAGGAGCGAAGCCCGTTTCGCTCGGCCACGCCCATTCTCGGATGAGCTAGTTAGATGCGAAGGAGGCTTCCTCAGTACTGAAGCGAGCGACGAAATGTAGTAAGCGAGTGTCGGGCGGCTGTCCCGGTTTCACGGTCGGCAAAATACCGCAGGAGCCAGCAGTCTCATAAATATTGCCGAAGAAACCAACTAAGATAACGAACGTATGAAGCAGAAAACGAAGCGGGAAGGATGTGCTTATGAACGAAACTCGGACGACGAAACAGATGGAGAATATCCCGGCCCCTTAATGACTCGCCTCCTCCCTGCCGCTACGAAGTATATAGGTCGTCGAAGTATGCAACTGGCTCTCGTAGCTGGGCAGCACTGCTGACGATGATGGGACGGCGATTACTTAAGTTTGTACAATGAAACAAAGAGGAGTCTGGACTCCGGCACTTTGTTGGAAACGGGTTTGAAAAGGCAGGTAGGAGCAAGAGACTTCACTGTTCATCAGTTACCCTTGACGCCAAAAGACGGAGCTTCTCCCACTTTGGTTTGGTGCTACTGATCGACTGCAGGTTCAAGGGCAATCCGGAATGTGCCAAGTCCTCGGGGGGCGCTTGGGGCGGGTGCATATGCGGCCAGCCAAGTCATTAACCCAAATACAGCAAAGGCTTCGTACCGGAATTCTCACCGGAAAAGTTACATAAAAATTCCGAAAACTGCTCTCTGAATAAATAGAACGATCGGAAGTAGGCCTGGGCTGTCCTTTTATGTTTCACCTTTGAAGTTAATAAGTTATTGTCCAAAAAGCCGTTAGGCGGTTATTTTAAAGTGCGCGAATTGTTATGTCAATGACCCGCCTGTGCTACTAGGTTATCCCCTAGGGCCCCCTGCTAGCCCCGCAGCCCCCCGGTCGTATCGGCACTTAATGCGCTTGTGGACATTGGGTGATGACGCGGATGACGCGAATGAGTGCAAAGACCGATAGGTTTACGAGCGATTCCATGCATTGAGTTTGATGCGAGCCATTCTAGAAAATGTATCAATGCCAACCATGCAGCGATAATCGATAACTTCAAGTTTCACAAAGTTTGCAACTGAAATCGCTGTCTGCTTAACACATTAATCTTGTAATAATGTTTATCTGCAGCGTAAAAAAAGAGGGGGGCATCACTATGTGCTGCAACTGAGAGAGAACAAATAGGAAAAGGGGCTATTTAGCCGCATCCGTCTCGGCAATCTTCAGAGCGACCATTGGCCGAGAAAGCCAGCCGGCCGGACCATATACCGCGGATAATGCTACCGTACAACCTTCAAACCCTTATTAGACAACCGAGCTGGATTCATCTTCTTATCAACCCTCGGGGTCGTTTCCTTCTCTAAAGCAACAGCTAGATTCTTGTAATGCAAGTATTCCCTATATGTACTTAGTAGTTGACCAACCCTAATGATTCCTTCCCCCTTTGACGTCCCTATCCTAATACCTACCATCATACTTTTACACTGTAGCTATTGGCGACGCCAGTCCATTACACTCGACCCCCTTGTTGTATTGTAGGAAGAGCCCGGTATCTATGAACCTCATGGGCTGACCATCACCCGTTGCCTCAAGTGTCGATCTATCTAACTGCTAAGCAATTAGCTAAGAATGCAGGTAAGAAGACAAATAATCCATCGGAAATAGATCTCGAAAAGTTACAAGACCGTCCCACAATAAAACGGGGGTTGAGTGTAACTCTCCGCCAGGCTAGTAGCAGTGTGTGAAAAGCTCACTTTCATTACCCTCCTAGTAATCGGTGTGCTGCGTAACTGCGCCTACTAAGGTGGTTCTAACCCCTTGCACACAAGCGTAGGATTTCCCCACAGCCTTATCAACAAAGCTACCCATCTAGTAAGTGGTTCTAGAACACAATAAGATGGGCTTGACATCTTACCCAAGTACATAGGGAGTGACAAGCCGACAACACACTGAGTATAGTCGGCTCAACTTGAGAAATTCATGGGTATCATCATCAAGTTCGTCAGCTACTGGGTTCCCGTATGGTGTAGGCTGGAGCAAATATCCAAGCGAGCGGTCCAATCACAGAAGGCCCGTTTAAATCTATATAGCCAAGCATTGATCCTTCGTTGGTCGCGAATCCCCAGGAGACAGGGAGAGTAAATCGAGCGAGAAGAAAAGGCATCAAATCCCGTGCTGTGCGACGCGCAAGTGATCGCAGGGCACGATCCATACCGAGTCCCGCTGACAGCCCGCTTAGCTTACTGGCAGGTAGCCTGTAAAGAAAATTCAGTATCTTCAGTCTTCGTCCAGTTTCATTGAATTGAGTAATGGCGGCGATGACGATACTTAGCACGATTAGAGAACCGGATGCTGAAGCCGGACATGGGAGCGGCTCGGACTCATCCGTGCTGATACAGGCCTTTCCGGCGTTGTGCTATCCTCGGAGTGGTACGATCTCGAAGGACCCGGAACGCGGAGCTGCCGGGGGCCGTCGTGCGGGTTTTGGTAGCCAATGAGATCTCGCGAATTATTGATGCATAGCCCCCTTAGTCGCTTAGGTAGCTAGTGCTTTAAAGCCGACCGTCATCCCACACATCATCTCCAACGGCGTCTTTACTTCGTCTTTACTTCGTCCTCAATACTTCCGATTGAGACTGGTCACTGTAACGTCGGGCAAATCATGGCACAGTCTCTAGGAGACTTTTCCGTCGCCGGTAGCTTAGGGATGGCCGCCAGGGCCCTAGGCTACCTGGCTCTACTTGGTTTGGCCGTCTTCTTCGTGCGCCTTTACCAGGTCCGGATGATGTTCAGGCGCGTCCAGAAAGAGCATGGCATCGTAAGTAGTGAACACTACCTCCGAGCCCAACCCCGGATCTTAACGATGAGTCGCTTACCTCCTGCTTTAGCCAATCATGCCGCATTCGTTTCTTTTCGGTCACCTCTGGACAATCGGCAAGGTCACCAGGAAGGCCGCATGGCCGCGGGACGCAACAAGTCATTGGCAGCTGCATCTTCTCCGGCAGGAATTCCCCGAGCTTGAGAGCGCCGGTCTTCTATACGTAAGTGGACCTCGAGCATTCAATCTCCTTTCCGAGTCTTGTCGGTCAGGACCTATCACGTTCCTCGGCGTAACTAATCACGAATGTGCCTAAGATGGATGTTTGGCCGATAAGCTTTCCCATGGTAGCTGTCTTCGACCCGGACATGATAGCTCAGTTCACACAAACCCAGAGCCTGCCGAAATATTGGGCCCAGGGACAAAGGGAGTTCAAGCCCTTCACCGGCGGGCGGGATTTGGTGCATCTCGAAGGGCAAGAGTGGAAGGCGGCCAGGAGCATGTTCAACCCGGGCTTCTCTGCTAAAAACCTCCTCTCACTCATCCCTTCGTTTATCGAGGAAGCCCTAGTTTTCAAGGAACGCCTGAAGAAAGCCGCCGCTAGCGACGATGTTGTGAGGCTCGAATCATACACCACCGATCTCACCTTCGACATCATCGGGCGCGCTGTTCTGTACGTCCGCTCCACGATATATATGTCTGCTGAATGACTGCTGACCGAGCCACAGCGGCACGCGCCTGAATGCCCAGTTTAGGCCACACCCCATAACGGAGACCTTGACAAAGCAATTGCAACTATTATACTTCGCGCTGAACCCAAAGAAGGAACTGAACCCCTTGCGCCCCATCAAGCACTGGATATACAACAGCAGAATTCGTAACGCATTATTGCCGCTCATACAGGATACGGTGCGCAACTACGAGAAGATCGAGGGCCCGAAGACGATCCTGACCCTCGCGCTGAAGTCGTACGTCAACGAGGTGCAAGACTATTCCGCCAGGGGCTCCATCCCCCCCGAGTTCATCGAAAGCGTCGTCAGAAACATCAAGATGTTCCTATTCGCGGGCCACGACACCACGGCGTCGACCCTGGCCTTTTCTTACTACTATCTCGGCCAGCACCCGGACAAGGCCGCCAAGATCCGTGCTGAACACGATGAGGTGCTGGGGGCCGACGCCGCGGCGGCCGCCGAGCGCATCAGCGCGGACCCGACGCTGCTGAACCGGCTCCCGTACACGAGCGGCGTCATCAAGGAGACGCTGCGGCTGTGCCCGCCGGTCAGTGGCTCGATCCGGCAAGGGCCCGCCGACTTCTTCCTGACGAACCCGCGCACGGGCGTACGGTACCCGGCGGGCCAGGGCTTCATGCTGCATGCGGCGGGGGGGGTGTTGCACCGGGACGCGGCGCACTGGCGGGACCCACACGCGTTCATGCCCGAGCGATGGCTCGTGCGTGACGAGGCCGACCCCTACTACCCGGGGCGCAACACCTGGCGGCCCTTCGAGATGGGTCCCCGCAACTGCATCGGCCAGGAGCTCGCCCAGCTCGAGATGCGTCTCGTGCTCGCCCTCACCGTCCGCGAGTTTGACTTCGAGGACATGTACCCGGCCGACGCGCCGACGCTCCTCGGCTACAAGGGCTACCAGGTCGAGCTCCCGGATTTCGTCGCGACCGGCCACGTCAAGGATAGGTATCCGGTGAAAGTCAAGCCTAGATATTAAATAGTTATCTAAGCTACATAGTCATATAAGAAAGCGTAAATCATCGCAGTATCTAGGTCAATAAAAGTTGGTCGCCACTAGCGAGATTTCCGGTAACACTTCCAGAAAGTCAGAGAGAGCCCTAAAAAGGGATAAGTGGGAATACTGAATGGTTAGCCGTAATGGGAGCTGGTCATTGTAGAATCAATAAGCGGTGTTGTTAATCCAACTGTAGTAGCCAGGCAATACCAGATAGGAGATGATGCTATACGTTACCTAGATATGGTATCCCGGAAGTCCTTCGGAGGTAAGCGTGGTCTGACAGTATCCGCCGTTCTCTTCGTCTCTTTCGCCCTTCACCTTTTCACCGCTTACCATAGCAATCTCCTTGGTCGCACTTGCATGCTCTTTCGTACGCCTTCGGTTAGCGTGTCAATGTACCGCGAAAGGTATGCGCTGTGTTGATAAGGGGAGGTTTGTTCTTAGCTGAAGATGGGTGGCCATTCACAGATCGTGGTGTATGCCGTCCTTCGATGGTACGGCTGATATCTCCAACGTCGACAGGCCAAGGTGCCGACAGACTAACGCAAAGCTGGCTTTGTTCACCTGGCTGTTTGTAAGTTTGCAGTCCAGCTTGCCTTCCATGATCTCCGACCGAGAATAGTTCTCCGCTTCTAGTTAAGTCAGGCTCTTTCCTCCCGCGTCTGGCCTCAGACTATTCCATCCGGTCTTAATCTCCTTGCCCTCCGAGGACATAATCCAATCATTACATGTACCAGATGGCTTTGACCTCGCGATTAATCAGCAAACACAACCCCAGACGTTACAGGGGCATAGAAAACGGAGTGTAGCGCCTATCAAGGCCAATATCTAACACGTCACCGCAGTCACAAGCCAATGTCTTCAGCAGTCTGCCAACCCCGCTTGAGACTCCATGGTGTCAGATCCCAAACCATAGCACAGACAGACAGATCCGTGGAATCGCCGACATACGACCTGGCACGGGACGCCGCCAAGGCCCGGGACGTGGGAAACTGCGCGATGTACTCCGTGATCACGTCCCCCTTTATACCCGTAGAGAAGTGCCAGGCCCACGGCGCAGGCGGTGAATGGGATTGCGACGGCGGAGAAGATGCCGGACCGGGTGTTCATATCTCGCAGGTCTGCGACGTTCATGCTCGTGGAACTTGTCAGGAATGACCTGGATATTAGAGAGGTGAGACCAGTCGGTGGAGTCGGATCGAGGCTAGGAAAAGTAACGACTGATGAAAGGGCGGTCTGCTTACATGGGCAGGAAGAAAGAGTCGCCACTGTGAAGACTCTAATCCCTTTGACGTGTCCTTCCTCGAGGATGTCGATGGCTTGCATCACCTGCATTCGCAGGTGTTCGGCCTGTTCCTGCAGCTGACATGTCTCGAAATCCCGAGCTAGCAACCGGTGTTCCAGTTTGCTATGCCGTCGACTTCCAGCTCGAATGCGTCTGCGCGAGCTATACGGACATACTCGAATTACCGAGGATCTAGAACCGCCCTGGTGCTTCTTAACAATTCGACTTGGCAGTAGGTGACGTGACTGAGAGCTTCGAGGTCAGCCCCGAGGGCGTTGTCTCTGTGAGCAGCTTCTTGGAGGGCTCTTGCGGCTGAGAAACTGGAGTCGCGAGTGCGCTCTCTGAAGATGCTGATCAGATCGCCAGTGTTGCCGCAGTCTCCTACGAGTCTGGTTTGCAGAACCCCTAGACCAACTGTAAGAAGGAACTCAGGCTCAACCGGCGCCAGACTGAGTCCTTCCGGTTGTTCGTCAACGGAGTTCCATAAAATAACATGTTTCTGGGGATCGCTCAGGCAGTCTTCCACCTTCGCCGCCTTCGATGTGAATTGCTGCGCTAATTCGGTTTGGGACAATTTCCAACCCTTTGGAACCACGCATCTCCATTTGGTTGCGTTTTGTGTACATGGGAATCCGAGAGACGAGCAGCAGTGATCTGGTACAGGACCATGACCGTCTGAAATGCCCGGACTAAGCTCCTCGGTAAGTTGTGTTGCGCTGGTGAGTTGAATGAGTCCACGATTTGCCGAAAGCGGGACCGGCCTGTCTCAGTGGCCCTGGTCCACATGTCTATGACCATGCAACAAGGCATCAACAATAGGCCTAACTGTAGAATACCAGCGGTTGTGAGACCAGTTATGATGAAGCTAAGCCACACAACACATGGGTCATCATAACGCTGGGATATCGTGCCATGGGAATGATCGTCCGCATGAATGTACAAATGTCTTTCTGGGAAGAATGAAAAAGACCTGAGCCATCATTGACGCACTGATCCCGAAGGCATCTGGACTGTGAAATGGCTGCTTCTAGATACCCAGCTGCGTCAGCGTCCCTGATAGACCAGCACTGGGTCTGCTCGGATGTATAATTAGACGGCAAAGGACAATTCCGCCTGCTGATACAAGTTAGTTGCCGCCAGGAGAGCAGAGAGTTCTAGGCACATACTCACGCAATCGTCCCGAAGACAGCCCAAAATTTCCGCAACACTGCGTGGTCATAGCATGCATCATGGAAAACGAAAATAGGATGAGCTTGATGGATTCTATGGAAAGAGTATGGAGTACTTTTCCTATTTCGTTAGCAAAGGCAAGCAAGCGTGGGCGGATTTGTAGTGCGTGATTCATGGTTGGTCACTGAGAAATGTTACCAAGTGTCAGAGCAAGCGAATTAACTACCAGAGTTTCTATCCTACACTGGCTGGGGCGATTTCTAACTGGTATGTGAAGACCATTCCCCATCCCGCCCCCCGCTTCGGAATGCCTAACTGTGACCCTTTTGCCCGGCCGTGGCAACTCTTCTGAGTTTTGCCCCTCTGGAGAGCCTGGGGTGACTATCTCGATTCCGTGACGTTAACTGTTCCCCGAAAGAAATTCCCATTCTCTTAGACACAGTTGAATGTTTCCGGAGGTAGGGATGTCGGGCCAAACACTTCTCTGCTGTTACGTTGACGAGATCCCATATAAAGCGCGCTGGGCTTATATAGGGACCTATGGACTTTTGTCAATAATTACCCTCGCGATTACTTTACTGTTGATGGTTCGATCCAGTTCCCGATGAGCCCCTCACGCCGTACTGCTCTTACCCACGTAGAAAATGGTGGGAAGGGTAAGGCGTTCGCTGAGGGTGTACATTGATAGACCAGTAGAAGCTGTACTTCGGGCTGTTCTTGTGCTCGGCCCCCTCTGGGCGTGGTAGCTATTATTGGGGTCTGCCGCAGATGAGAACCTACCATCATGCCTGAAACCCAGAACTCTGGGTCTAGTGGTCCGGATACGTTTGCCGGCGAACGGGGGGTCGTGCTACCGTCATTCGCCTCTTGGCTCGGTCGGCCTAGCTGATGAGCCGCAAGAGGAGGAGAGGATGACACGGGTGGTGACCTTGCGGAGTTCGTTGTCTGGGGGTTGACTAGGAGGCGGTAGATTCGTGCTTCTTGTCCAGTTACTGGCTTCAGCCCTATGGGCTTGCTCGCTTGAGTGCATCATCCTAGGTGGTCCTCAGATCAGTGAGATACAAGATGGAGTACTGGCGACTCAGAACACTACGATACCTGTATAATATCGTCGTTCTCTTCATCAGATGAAGAATCAATGTGGTAGGTGGCTTCCGATTGAATGACTAAATGCCAGTCATTCCTCCGTGCTCTTGGACTAACACCGACCCTTGGCTTCTTCCTCCGTTTGCAGGGGCCGGCTTGTTAACTCGAATATCTCGTCTGTGCTCTCAAGCCCAGTACTATCCACTCTTCAACCTTGCTGTTTTGGCCGCTTCTAATGTCTGGAAGTTGGATAGACTTGTCTTCCACGCCACGGTTTCTGCGAGTTGTTTCAACATCAATTGCCCTGTTCGTGGGCTCGGTGAATGGCAATGGACCAAGGCTTACGATGGTACTGATTGCTATCCAGTAATATAATTCATGCCATAGCGAATAATAACAGCTTACCGGTGTCTATCAACAGACACAAAGCCTGAGCCACGTGTATTGGCTGAAACTGCAGTACCTTTGTTGCTAATGTAGATAGGAATGAGAAGGCTTGGTCATCATCATAATCGTAAAGGGTGTACGCTGGAGCGCTGAATTTCTGGTTGCCCGGATGTGTCTGCTTTTAATTTCCTGATTCCGAGCAAACAAGACGATCGTGGAGCCACTAGATACGGAGCTGCAACGAAATTCGCGGAAGTGGCCTCGCGAACTTGACACTTCCGTCCATCGTATCGGCTTACAAAACCTAGTGTTAATTACTCCTTTCTCGTTGTCTCCGTCTCATATTTTTCGAAGCGTCATCAAGGATTCTTAAGCAGACAGTTTCGGTTTCATCACTTGCGCACGGAGAGCAGGCCGCCAAGTCCTCGGTGCGTTAAGGCCAAAAAAACTTGCTATTCTTATTGTATTCAGTCGCCTTTAGGAGAGCAAGGCTTGTGGGCTCCCCTTCAACCTGACTAAAATATAGTCAATATTTAGGCGTTGTTACGAACTTGCGAAGCGCTGGGCACTTACAGTCACGTAATTAATACCCTTTCGTTATAATATGTACCATACTTGGGGGGAACCAAGTCGAGTCAAACGTCAGACTCTCCCCAAAGGTATCCTTAGACTGTCCAACGGAACTGATTGTCAAGAGTTCGGACGTCCCACCGATTTGCATTTTTATTTTCGCCTCCTCCCATACACCGCGCAGTGGTTTGCCACCAAATTATGCATTTAAGCGACGCCTATGCGGCATAGAAAGCTCCAAGACTGGAGGTCTTGGATTCCAGAAATGGCAGCCTTTGCACCAGACCAGCAACCCAAAAACGGAGCCCAGCACGTCATTGCTACTCCATCAAGGCTGGAGTACTGTTAATTTGAATTGGAATGTGTCAGCTGATTAGGGGTGCTAAGAGCATACCATATACGGAAAGGCCACCTAATTACTGATCGAAGTATATGTGTTCCGTAGTTAGGCTATAGTAAATATATTCCTTCGGATATAATATCGAAATTTTCTTATGTTTTATTACTTTGTTTCCCCAAGCCCGGTTTAGCTTTGAAATATACGGCAACGTATTAGTGCAGAAAACTCGTTTTCCGTTGAGCTTTTAAAAGTGTAATGCAAGATTTGTTGGTAATAGGTTGATTTCTAAGAGAGACGAAACAGCGTCTCCGACGCTGTCTTGGGAGATATGCATACAGGAATCTTGACGTCACCCGGTCCCCAGGACGTTGGTTGCAACTGCCATATCAAAAAAGATATAATTAATAATAATAATAATATATATCCCCAAAATCTTCCGGACTATCTATATGAATTTTATAATTTCATTTATTCGCAATTAACTACCCGTAGTTATTTCTTTAATATGTAGGGATTACCCACGGTTAACTACCTACGGTCGTGGGTAATAAACGGGTAGGTAATAGCAAACTTAACTTGGGTGGGGTAAGATGCTCAGCCCTGTTACTCTGAACTGCGTCACCCACCTTTATGAAAATCAACAAATCTCAAACCAACAAAGGAAAGGCAAGAGCTCGACATATCAGATGACATCCGAAGACGGAAAATCCGAAGCCACCTCGCCATCCTCAAGCACCATGGATGGGAATGCGACTCCAACTCACACGGCGTTCTCGGATGATGAATCGCCGAGTCTGGATCCCGGCTTCAGCAAAGCCTCCACCTCCGCCACCCCGGAGACGGTGCCCTGGCCCGGCAACACATTCGTCATCCGTGAAAGGGCCTCGGGGCGGGCCATCACACTCATCGACGGCGAGCTACGCCTCAGCAGCTGGGACTGCGCCGGCGACCGCGGCGCGCATTGGATCTGCGAGGACAAGAATGGCTGGCTCGGCTTTCGCAACCCGGTATCTAACACGTATAGTAAGAGCTTCCCCTATCTCCTTCGTTCAATGAGACGATCTCCCACAGCGTGGCGGGTAGTTGAGTTTATATAACCCCTTGATCCCAGCCTACAAACGCCCGGTCACTTGGACGCTTGAAGCCTTAAGGCTGACCGCAGTCATTGCAGTGGGAAAGGATAATCGAGGTAACTTCTGCGCCAAAGCCAACCACCACAAGGCCTGGGAGTATTTCTGTGCGATGAGGCATCCTGAGGGCGGGTACCTACTATTGATGAGGGATTGGGACGGACTGTTAAAGATGGCTGTTGGCGAAGATGGCTGTGGGCTCGTCGAAACGCGGGGCGAGGGCACAGTGTGGGAATTTCTCAAGATTTAGCCCCAGTTAGAGTTACGGTCGCGGTTTAAACTCTCAAAGTCTTACCCTGTATTTCCTTCCGACTTGCCGAAATATTTATAATCCAGGATTATCAAGCCCGCATTAATAGGTGCCTATGCCAAATTAGGGGGGTCCATTACCTACATATGCCCTAGTTAGACCCATGTAACTTGGACATCTAAGGTGCAGACCACCCGCTTCTTGAAAGTAGTCAATAGAAGCCGAAATCTCTGATATAACCCCTTAATATCATACTTCCGTGACTCATTAACCTCGACCCAGGATTGGGTTTACAGGAGCTGCCTTGTTCAGGTTGTAGAACATCCGCTAGTGAACGCTACTAGTCGGTCGGACCCCTGGCCCTCGTCCATTGTTCAAGGAAATTCAGGCTCGCGTCGTCCTAAAATCGAAGCAGCTTATCCTCATCTCCCTCCGTTTAAGAATCGAAGCGCATCGCTGTCAACGGTCTTCAGGTAATCCTGCTCTCCATATTCCTTGTAGCCATTCTCTTTGGTGTATGTGTACAACCAGGGAAGCTGTTCCGGAGTCTCCGCCAGCTTGAGATATTCTTTCCCGGCCACGGTCCCGTCAATGTCCTTCATCACAGGAAGGCCTTCTTCTGTGCGTTCGTCGGCGTAGTAGAATCTTGGATAAAGCGTTAGCATGATCGACGCCACGCAGGAACCAAAGCAACATTTTGGTTGCAAAGCGTGGGAAAGCGAAGGAGAACTTGACCATTTCATGGCCAAAAGAAAAATGAGCCAACTGGCGGCAGAATAGAAGCCCAATAAAATGAAATGCAGTTTAAAACACCCATATCTCTACGTACTTCAAACCTTCCTTTGCGTAAGCCACCGAGGCGAATCTGATGCCGTAAGCAGCCACAGTCTTCCCGAGCCCAAAGCACAACCTGTTCTTGAATTGGCTATGGTTGAGGAGGTTCCCGGTGAATATGAATGTCTTCCCGGGCGTATCAGCCGGGAGAGACCGGAAGGAAGCAATGGCATGATGGACAGCAATCAGCGGAGTAGTACCGTTGACTGCCATGGCAGTATGCAGCCGTGAAACGTTGTCCGGGGCGAGCGAGGCGAACGGATCCTCGATATCATCAAGTTGGTATTGAATAGCTATGCGGTTATGAGATAAATTCAGCCCCCGGAGACCAACCGGTCTCCTGAAGCTAGGAAGATGTCGTACGTACCGTTGTACACGACGACGGTGGGAATCCCGACGTTCTTCTTGACCTTGGCGAAGATCTCTGGGATGGAGTCGGGGTTGTTGAAGTCGGCCTGCACCTGATAGTACCCCTTGCTCTCGAACTCCTCCTTGGGCGTCCGCGCGACGACGGCGACCTTGTACCCTGCTTCGGAGAACACAGCTGAGATCTGTGCACCGAGCTTTTTTCCGGCGCCCAGGAAGAGCAGGACTGGCGGAGCAGACATGGCGGCTGTGGTGCTGGATGGTGGACGAGTTGAACCTCAATGGGTATTTAGAGGAGTATGCATGTGCAGTTCACTGACATATCCAAATACCGCCACAGGCCAGAAAACTTGAGCTGTTATATACTCGAAAGGTATACTTTGCAACATCCCGGGACTCGCTTGCAGGTCTGAAAGTCGCATCGAGATCGATGCACAATTGGAGACAGGAGCCATTCCATCAACCGAGGCTCTATCCGATACCTGTCCAGTCGTAACCTATACAGGTCAGGAATTTACCACCGTCAAGTCGTTCATTTCGTTAGGATAACTGAGGCTGCTCAAAAACTCAGTTCCGGAAACATGTGACTATGCTAGCAGACAATTTTTCTGAGTTTATTTTCTCCGAGTCTGACCTTGATACTTGGACGATTACCCCGCGCTCTCCATATAGGTAGCGGAGCCGCAATTGGCGTTGGCACATGATCGAAACTGTCTAACTCGCGATTGGCTAGTCCAGAGACAAGTTAGTCAGGTCAGGTCGACGATAAGGTCAGATTAAAAGCCAGGGCTGCAGGGGCATTGCCAGTTCTCGAACGGGCCATATCTTGGCAGTGGTCTGGTCTAGGAGACGGACTAATACATGTACATATGCACTATAACTCATAGGAGTATTCTTTGTTAGTCACCTCCACCGTCCCACAGAATGCCCTAAACAGTTAGTAAGTATATTCCCATCCATTCTGTGTGCAAAAGTACCTCCATCGATTCTTTTGCTATTTCCCACCGCTTTCAATACAGCGCTTCTTCCTATCCCACTTCTTAAAGGCGTTCGGCAGTTGCAATGAACGGCGATGTTTCGCGAAACTTTTTATTTTTTACTTTTTTATCGAAACTGGGCTTCTAGCATATTAAAAACACGAAAAGGGTTTAATTTGAAGCAAATAGGGCTGTTAGTAAGTTGATAGAACGCTGCATACAGGTTGCGGGGATGATGACTTACAGATATAGAAACAGGTAGATTTCCATACAAATTCTATGAGAGTCTACTTACTAGCCGGTAATGAAAACAGGCGGGGCGGTGGAGGTAACTAACAAGGAACACCCTTGTCAGTTGTATTTGAACCTATCGACGCAGAAGCACGGGCCGCATGCTACCCGTTGAATAACTTTTCTATTTGGGAAGCCGGCTCCCAGTAAAAGTAAAACGCGACATAATAACCCTCGTAGCCTCTCTTCACAAGCTCAGTAACGCTAAAACGAAGCCATAACAACACAACTATTATCCCCTATATCTAACAAAAAAGCTTATTTTTGTTTAACTTATTGGCAGGGGTGGCGCGGCCCAGAAGAATAATCTTCTGAAAGTTTACGAACTGCACCCTAGCACGCCCATCATGCCCCAAGGGAGGCTCTGGAATAGCTAGCATTACCAGGAAGGGTGTTAGTGGTTCCCCTGGCGTCAACTACTACCACTACTACTACTACTACTACTATTACTACTACCCTCCCTATCTTTGCCGAGAATTGCGTAGTCATAGTTTGAGAATTGGATTAGGCAGTGCGTAGAGGCCTCCTAGAGTCTGCATTGGGTGCGACCCGCAGAACGACCTACGTAAGGGGGGGGTGTTCATCCGGTCCCTTGAAGTTAAATAAGGCAGTTCTGTTTAGGTATTTGGAGTAAGTAGTATAGCAAGGCTGAATATCTGTGCATAGCCAGGCTGGGCATGAGATATACTATCAAGCGCCAGGGTTAGTCAAGAGGCCACCAGCTGGTGATTCTGTGTATGAGAACCCCTGGCACCTTACATAGCTGCGGATTGCAATTGATCACTAAAGTCTAAAGGCTGACATGCCCATGCAACAACCCCTACCTACCATGGCGAACATGGGTTCCGGCGCTGGCCGGCCATGTATGCTACGGTTGGTTTCAAGTCATGGGGCTGTGCACTGCGCTCAACCAACAAAAGTAGCAGGGGTCGTGGTACACTGATCGCAGTCGTCGAGACGGCATTGGAAGTATTATATATATCTCGAGCACGAGGGTCTGGATTTATTTACAATCAAACGAAGCCGCATCTAGCTCTCGCCAAATCAAATTATATCAAAGGTTGTTAAATAATATTCATCGCCATCTCTTAGCAAAATGGAAGGTCTGCCCCAAAACCATACCGGTAATGCTCAATCAGCGCTGCGTGCGTCTACGACACCACCTAGAACACCTCCTGGACTGCAAGGCACACACACTAGGAACGAGAAGAAAGCGAGAAACGCAGGAAACCCATACACTTTGAAAACACCCCGTTCAGCGCCTCCAACGAGATCTCAACCCGGGCAGTGGAGACGACGACATGTATCCACTGGCTCGATACCGGGAGAGCAGGATCCGTTTTCGAATCATAATCGAGTCGCCTTAACTGGGAGTGCAGAAATGCCTATAGAGATTCCGGATGATGAGCCGGCGCTGGATGTTACTAGTCGACGTTCCACTGAACAGCGAGATCAATCTCAGTCAGTCGGGCAGCACACGCCTTTAAATCATAATAAGCAGGAGGGTGCTCTACTTGGGAGTGCGCAAAATCCAATAGAAATTGAGGACGACGAGCCGACGACGGTTGATACACTACTCCTAGGAACAGCGTCCGAATATACCCCTGAACAGCGAAAACGATCACAGTCGAGCTCGGTGTCAACCACGCCAGCCGCAGAGACGCCAACTCCCCAAACTGAGCAGACTGCGCAACCTAGACATGAGGCTTCCGAAAGCCCTAGAGCGCCATCTAGGTGCAAAGGGACACCGCGGAAGCTATTGACTCCATCACAAGTAGACGCCGCAATAGCAGACATTCTCAAAAAACCACTGACCAAGGCCCGGCTCAACGCAGCAGGAGAGCTCGGCAACAACTACGTCTTCGAAGTGATCCCGAAGAGCGATCCTTCTAAGCGGGTTGTCAAGGTCGGCGTGACTAAGGGGTCAGAGCAGTACCGATTGAAGGGGATCAAGTCCCTCTGCAAGCACGTGCTGGTCGATGATCAGCAGGACGACCCGGAGCACGTGCCCATCCCCTTATACTTCAAAGCGGAGAAGCTAATCCACGCCGAGCTGCAAAACTTCCTGTATGTCTTCGACTGCCACTGCGGCGACAGGAGTAGGAGCCACGGCGAGTACTTCAACGTCGACCGGGCGACGGCGCAGGAGATCACGCAGCGCTGGAGGCGGTTCTGCCGGTTGCGGCCGTACGGTGCCAATGGGCACTTGACCCCATTCTGGGACCACCGGCTGCGGAACAGGAATAGGCGAGTCTCATTCGACTCTGAGGAGTCGATATACGATCACGACAAGAGGCGCCAGAGATGGGAGCGCTTCGCGAACCCAATGAGAATAGAAATGGTCGTGTATGATGTCGTGGCGCCGCTCGTTAAGATCTGGCCCTGGAAGTGGCAGGTCGCTACGATCCTGCAAAGCTTTTACATTGCTTTTCTGGTAGATCGCTCGTGCGCCTCCCTGGTTTGGATCGGGATCGTTTCGGCGCTCTTCCTCGCCGAGACGATGAAGCTGGAGACCCCGGTTATGGTACCTGCGATCTGGCGGTGGATAGAGTGTTCTTTAAAGGAATACTTCTTTTGATCTTTAATATGGGGTATTGATGGAGTGCATGGATATAGACTTGGAAAGCCATCAGGAAATCTAGACTTATTCGATCTTGCTCCAACGTGTAGGATAGCCACTGATAGACGAGTTAGGACAAAATTATCCAATCACATCCCCAATTTTCTGGAGACGTAGGTGCTCTCGACTGCATATAGGACCTAAGAATATTACGATGGAGCGTGGGCCTTTTCCGAAGGACATGATTCATTGCGGCTTTCGAGTCTCTCTATATCTCGAGGTAAACTTCCAACATGCCCATATCTCTGTCCGTATACACGTTGCGGAGCTTAAGCCTTCCGTCAGATTTCTCCAACAGAGCCGGGAACTCGGCCCGAGTCCGTTGCTTAGCCCCAAGGCAGGTAAACATCAGCACATGCAGCTTATGAACACTCGTTCGAGGTGCAGCGGCGTCTCCCCGGCCCCAGCAGCACAATGTCGTTGATCAACAGTGGTATCCCTGTCTTAGAACTCCGCAGCGTTGGGACGACCCCCTTGAAAATCTTCACGAGTTCGTCGTCGGTCCAGTTGTGGGTGACCTGGCGGCCGATTACAGCCGAGGCATCCCTCACGGGCTGAGATTCGAAGAAATCGTGCTGCATGAAGCGGACGCGACCTTTGGCTGGGCCAAGATCTGCTGCTCTTGCACCTTCTGCTAGCATGTGGGGTGAATTGTCCTGAAAGATGAAATCAAGATGAGGAAAGCCCTTATGCTGAGATTCTAGGTTGAGTCGGAACTGGGTAAGAGTCTCCTTCGAGTGTACACATACCCGAGCCAACACCACGGAGACGTGGCCGTTCCCATCCCCAACATCAAGTACCGAACCGCGAAGCTTGTCCCACGAAGCCTCCCTTGACATCAACGGGCCGACCAACTGTCAGAGATGGTCAGTGATTAGTCCGTTAATAGGAAATAACAACTTAGACACAGGGAGATTAGCACCCTTGGCCCAGCCAGTCATAGCCTTGGCAAAGCGTGCTGCGTGGTCTGGGTTCTGCTGGTAGTATTCCCAGAGCGCCACTCCATGTCGGGTTGTGAATGGCGAGTGGAGGCATGTCGGATACGTGCGGCGGTGCTTTGATGCAGGATGCGGATTCCGTAGAAGCCTTGAACATCTCATTCAAGCTGAAGAACTAATTCAGAGAGTTGGGGAGGGCCGTTTTGATGCGTATCATGGAAGTGGACCCGTTATTAAGGGGTCGGAAAAAAAGTGAGGGAGAGGGGGAGGGAAGACTTAACATGTATTTTCCGGTGTAGTTTAACTCCTCGTTCCTTTTAAAATTATCGACGAAGGGGCGTAAGAGATCCTTCCCGGCGTTCTTTCGGCAAAAACACGATGAGTTGCTAGAATTCGCAGCATTCGCAGCATACGACACGCTCAGTCCTTTGTCCAAACGAGCTTTTAAAGCTAGCTGCGCCACGTTGATGTCTCCATCGGCAGGAATCAGACGGAAGAAGTTGAATTCAAAGGCTACTTCGAGGGCGGGCAGGTCATGTCCGAAGCGAAGAAAAATGCGCATGGTACGATTCGGTCCTTCGACAAGAAATTTCAAGTCTTCTGAGTTGGTTACTAGTTTGCTGTGTAAAGCCACGTAGTCATCAGTATCCGGACTCTAAACCGATCCCACCACAATTATGGGGATAGGAAGCTCGTTTGATTTCAAATTATGTATTAGCTCCCCAGTATCCCTCAAGATATTGTTGGTAAGACTGAGTATGTTCATCGATGCCGCGGGCAAAACTTCGTCAATTCGCTTTCCCTCCATGATATGAGGCAGCAGGCGGATATGGCGGAGAAGGCGAGTAAGTGATCTAAACTATCAGGACTCAGAGTTTGAAGACCTCGCCGACTACCATAACGATAATTAACACCTAAATCTACCTAAGTGACTATGAAAGTTGACCAATACAATAGAACTGGTACAATACTAGCCGACGTACTAATAAACTTTACCACCGTCTTGGCACATATCTATATATTCCAGTCGGATCTAGAGCTCATGGTGGCCACCAAATGTAGAAGCCAGTAGAAGACAAATCATATGCAAATCCTGCATGTAAGATCACCATGCATCCAAGTCTTGCGGTAATTGGCTGGTTCGGATGCGCTGCATGTTAAGTAATACTCGGTTCTGCAAAATCACACAAGTCGATAGCTTAAGGCTGCATATGGTGGTTATTCAAGAATACCTTGGACTCATACCTCTTTATGAAAATATCGAGCTTAATTTTGATGCGGGTTGCTTTATAAGTAAAGCGCCTAACTTCACAGTTCTCAAAATTATTTCTTCGTTATTTGTCCATCACAGCTCGAAGTCCGGTAAGACCACCTCGACGAGTCCGACCTGGCTTCTGATCTCGCAAATCTTCTTCAGCCGCAATCAAGGGTTCTCAACCAGGTTTTTTGAATTCGACCGGCTTACGCTCGATCGGAGGGGATCTCGACGTTAGTAACTTCGTATTAATTACAGGCAGGTAATGCGGCAGCGGGCGGGAGTAGAGCTCCTGAAGCTATGCAGATATTACGGCCACCCGCTTCAGAGATATGTGCTAGAATAAGACGCTTACGCCGGTAAGGGCTATCATCACGCTCAAGTCCAGAGGATACGAAAGCCGCGTATAGTAGCCCCAGTTAGCCTGTAGCGGCGCAGGAGCAGGAGGAACCTCTTCCCAGCCGCGAGTCGTATTCATAACATAATCACTGACATAACATTTTAGTATCAATTATACATCATAATTGCCCCGGGGCTCATACTTACCAGATCAGAATCCGGCTCCGTGGTCCCATAGCAGGCTTGATGGCAGCCAGGGCGCGCACGCAGAGCTCGTCCGACCAGTCGTGCAGGGTGCGGCGGAACCAGTACACGTCCGCGCCCTCGGCCCGGTTCGGCTCAAAGGGGTCGTGCTGCTGGAACCGCACGCGTCCCGCTTTCAGCGCTTCCGGGCTCTGCTGCGGCCATATCTCAGCCTCGGCCTGCTTGAGCACGGGAGCCCGATCCTGGACGATGGAATTGAGATCTGGGTATAGGTGCGATAGTTAGAGGTATAACCCGCCCAGGGGGCCGTAGATCAATGTTTAAGGCGAGCAGAGCAGAGACTTTGACGATATTCGGTTCGTGGAGCAGAAGGGGGAAAGGGGTTATTAGCACATACCTGCGCGGCCTCCGACATCCACTATAGTGGCCCTACCAAGGGTCGCCCATGGGAATTCTTTGGGTGCTGTCAGCGAGCTCGGAGACAAAGAATTCTCCACCTAAAATCAACAAGCCCCTATTTTGGGGCAGTAGCACCGACGAAAAATCAGCACCGGCCCCAGGGTTTTCCCCCACCAACCATAGAAAGACCAAAGCTTGGGAGCTCTGGACGATCGATGAGCTTCTCATCATCACCACCGCCCGCATTTTCGAGGGCCATCTGCAGCTCCACGCAGAACACGCCAGAATAAATACTCGGGGCACCGTTCGAACCCATGCGGCCGGCTTTCAGGTCCTTGTCCCTGATCATCTCCTCCGCCCGGTCTCAGGCGACCTTGGCGCTGCCCACCACGGCCTGCATTAGCGTCTCGTTGGTGGCGTACGAGGCGGCCCTGGCGGGGTCGCTGAGGAGCCGCAGCATCTCAGTTGAGCAATGGTAGTTTTGGAGTGCGCTGATTTATTTATCTGGTCAGTGACGGTCGAGGCTGGCGGTTCTTGGGGGCTCAACGCATAATACGAGGGTATACGCGTGCGGCGGCTCGTTCCCGACTAGAGACTGTGAGATACGATCGTTGGCGAACACGTCCTCTACTTCAGCCAAGATGCCGATGGAGCATAGGGACTGCATGAGGCGGGCTGAGACGGCGCGTCAGATTGTTAGTACATTTTCCCAAGTTTCCCTCAGTAGCTACTCAGCCCTCCTTCCCATTCCAGCTCCCTTTGATCTAAAGCATCTAGTTCAAGAAATCGAAGGTAGCAATTGACACAGTTTCCGATATTCAATGCCCACCTTATCAGCGAGCGTCTTGATATCCATGGACTCTCCATCATGCCGAGCGAGTAGATCCAGTACGCGCTTATCGATCACGATGTGCAGAATGCGTGATTCCCAGTACTGCCCGCTGACCTCGATTAGCCGGCTCTGCGGCTCGCTGGCTAGCTGGATGAGGTCCTTGTTGCGGCGAGCAGCGTCCTCCGGGCATCGGAGAGCGATCTAGACAACAGTGAGTCTTCATGGCCTGGCCCTGTGGATTGGATCTGAGCCGCGAAGTCTTGGATGGAGCTCTGTATTAAATCTCCGAACTGGAGAGGCCTCTGGGATATGCCGTCGAGTTCGTTAGCAATGGCCCTATCTTACTAAAACGATAATTGAGAAATCATAAGCGTGAGACATAGGGTATGATGGCACCTTAGCTCGAATACAATTGATGACACAGGTCGAAGCAGCGCAATCCACTCCACCAACCACGACAGTACTGTGGAGTGGATGAACATCCATCCATCACCGCCTCCAAATATATGGATGGAACCGGCGAAATCTCCATATGGATGGCTACCGGTAGAGGCCCGTGGAGGTTAGAAAGTATATCGCTTTGCTAATGTTTTATATGCAACAATAGGTATGGACCTTAATACCGGTCTGTACATTAACCCGGCGCGGTACTTAACCGGTAACGCTTCCGGCCCGCGAAAGTGGCTAATACATGTTATTAGCCACATTACTTTATATGTAATGCCACAATTTATAAATATGGACATTATGTCCACCTACGGATAACCTTAAATGGATGGATGTCCATCTCGGGAAAGGTTAAATGGGTGGGCTTCGGTTGAGTTGCTTCTACCCCTGGGGCCGATACAGCAAAGCTTACATGATCATCACGAATGTCACAGTGAACATAGACTCCACGGTCGGCCTGGATGAGTACGTCCCTTGTTCTTGGGATGGAATTTTCGAGCGATTCACTATAAATAGTAAATCATGACTACAAGACACCGGTCTTGCTTAGCCGGTATTGACTGTCATGGCGGCGTGGGTAGCAGCAAACTGGGGTCGCGAATTCTAGCCCGAAACCCCCCGCTGTCATTGGTGGATTGATTGTATGGAAAGACCTCAATAAACAGCTGTCATTGGTTCCAGGCAAGTTTGCTCCGTATATACACCTCCCCATGCCTACGGAACTAGATGACATTAGCAACACCTTGAAATACACCAAAGATCTGTCTTCCTATGTAAACAGGAAATTCGCACATATCTACGTATGGAATTCCTATCGTAGTCGGGAAGCTCTATACTACGCAATTACGGAAGCCGTTAGGTGCAGCTGAGAGACCGCCCATGTTAACTACATGTGCTAGACGGGGAGCCGTGGGAGCGCCAACCCTTAAGGAGCCCTCCTCCCCTGCCGATGCAGACGGACCCGTTGCGCGCACCTCCGAGTCAAATGGGGAGATCTGGGAAAAGGACGAGGACATGCAGTGCGTCGATAACCCGCGAGTTGAGAGCAAGACCTTGTGAGGTTCTGGCTCAGCATCAGCGAGTATACTAGGGGGCAGCGTATGAAAAGGTTGAAGACCTAGAAAATGGGCACCGAAACGAAGGGATTACCGTAAAGAACGCACTGTGAGGGTGCTCGCAATAGCGCCGCACTATCCCAGTATCGCTTGTCCTTGCTGCTGCGGCCCGCGGCTCAATCCGTAGCCACCTTGGCGAATATGATCCTACCCGACGACTTAGTAGGTACATAGTAGAGTTTGATTACCGCTTAGTAAGTACCTGACCCGCGGCTGATTGAAATTTTACTAGCTGACTGATGATGCAGATTATCTCAAAGTTAAACAGGGCGATCGACATGGAGAATTCCGGCGGGCTCAATGCGTAACAAAATAATGGGAGTCGAATGTCATGAAGAACTGGCGGCTTGGTATCGTCCTAAGCCGACGAATTCAAGTATCTGCGCTAGGACACATAAGAAAATCACGAGCTGCTTGGATCAAGGACACGGAATAGTACTTGGTCCGTACGTTAAATATCGAGATTGCGTATGAACATGGGATTCCCCGGTTAGTCTCGCAAGGTCCTCGCGTGGACGTACAGCGATCGTATTGATCTCAGGCGGAGAGCCCCTGGATCCCCGGCACGACGATCCGGCTACACCCGGCGTTTCCCACGCTAAACAACAGCGCACGGTGGATGCGACCCGCCTACTGTAGTTGCATCATGTTTCGAGAAGTCGGATGGACACTTTGGTAAGGTGATGCGATACAGGCACAAGGGGGAGTTCTCCCCATGCCTTGCATACTGCGATTCGGAGCGAGTTGTAGATGTCGACAGAGCTAGATGATTCAAGTCTGTTGATACCGCAGCACTGAAATTCTGCGCCTTTCGCGATCCATGACCGTCTTAGTTGTCGTCGACCATCTATCGTATCTGCCGACTGTAAGTCCTAAACCTACCCATTCATCGCCTTTCTAGGAACGGCTTGAATCGACTTGTTGCGTTTGCCTGTATAAGGAAGCTTCCGTGACGAGAAATCGGAAATGATCATGAAGACATGAAAGGGCAAAAACCACGTAAATGCGTGGGACTCGTTTCATAGGCACACACTGCGATGATCAAACAAATAAGAAGTATCCACAGCACCATGGTCTATCCAGCAAATTACGGCCGTGTCGCCCGAATAAAACAATGCTTCCCGGGTATCTTTCTCTAAAACTCGTCAAACTCCTCCTTCACGCTGGTGTGTTTGTTATGGTGATGCTTCTCGTCTGGATGATGGCGCGTTCCAGGTCGTCGCCCGGCCTGGGGTCAAATGTTCGGTTATTAGCCTCTGTGTCGTCGGAGCTCGAGGATCCGGCGCGGTTGGTCCTGCTCTGCCCTTCGATCTGGACCTCGTGCGGTGCTCCCCCAAGACTCCGCAGGTGGAACATGGTGTCGTCGGTGTCCTCCTTGTAAGTGTTTAACTTTCGCGGCACCGAGCTCTCGCCGATTGTGCGGAACGACTTTCGATACCGACTGCCGACAGGGGCGCTGGTGGTGGCATAGTCGCCCATGAGGCGAGGCGCAAGGTGGCGCGCGAAGGCTCGCAGGGTACATAAGGACGGGCAAATGACGAGGAGTTGAATTTCAATAATGCTGGGACAATTTTAGTTCTGACATGGTATCTGAATTGTATGGTTGACGTACGCCCAAACTGGGAGGATCCAAGTTAGTAATAGTCATATAGCACGGGTTAAAGGGGGGTGAAATGTATTAATCAGCTAGGGGGGTTCCCTGACCACAAGGGCTAGGAATCGAGGAACTGGGAAGGCTGACGTACTGATTGTATAACACAGATCCCACGTTTGGTCAGGAGAACTGAATGTTGGAGAATATAGTAGAACGAGCCTGACGATAGACGTAACGAACGTGCTGCACGGCATTACTCTTAGCAGATCTGCATGGAAACGGGGTATAGGCTACTGACACAGAGCCAATGGCAAATACGAATATAACCCCTATTTTCTGTGGTGTCTTCATATGAAGTTGAAGGACCAAGGGGAACGGCAGACCCAGGATGGCGAGGTCTGTCAAAATGCCCAGAGTTGCTGTCGACTTGAACATAGCCAGGACGTTGATGCAGGAGCCCTCCTGAATCGTCACATCCCATGCCTTCTTGACGGGCCTGCACGCGAAAAGGACAGCGAAGAATAGCGCAGTGCAATATCCGATCACGACGGTTGCTATTGCATAGACGGACCGCCTCCACCATTTTTGAGGCGATAGTTGGCGATAGTATAACAGAATAGACATCTTCGCAAAGCAGGTCACGATGTTGAACACCGCTGCTTGAATACCGAAGGCCTGGATGGCGAGTCAGTCCATGTACGAGCGCCGAATTCGTCACCGTTCATTACCTTTAGGAAAAAGTTGAACCGCTCAAGTGGCATCTCCCATGCGTGTATCCCGACTGCGGGTATTTGAAACCACCCTGTTGCCAGAGGTTAGGGCTAGCGTTTGCTTCATATCGAGTAGGACGGGTTATTTACATAACGTCAGACTTTGGCATGTCGCTGACGATGCCCATGCAATGAGCAGACAGACTGTACGGAAGCACGGCTTAGCAGGGTCTCTCAAGTCGGGGATTGCGTTGCCTTAGATCATACTTGCTGCTGGATCTGTAAATCTCCTCTGAATCCACCACCTCACGTAGAGATTCTGGGCCACGAAGAAGAGCATCACTGTCATGCCGCCGATATACACCCCATGATATTGCTGTACGTATTGTCTCTGCGGATTATCGAAATCGACCACGTAGCCTTCAGGTGGCGGCATCACCACCGTGACTCCGTTAACCACGGACATCTTGCTCTACACTTCGTCCTCGTGTCGCCCAGGCGACGCTCGAGTTTTCGGCTGAGGCGGGCCAAATGCGATATGATGGAGTTGAGGATCGAGAGAACCGGTTAATGAGCGAGACGAATATGAAGACATGAAGCAGGTAAGCACAGAATAAATGCCTTACTGTTGCGACCCTCCTATATCCGGGAAAGCATGCCGATCCCATCCTTCTGGCGACCTCCTGCGCTTACCCGAAAAGAGTGCCATTGCTACTACGTTGCTATTGCTCTTCCCAATCAGGCACTCAGAAACCCTTAGATTCGCACGAATAGCCGGTAAGAGAACAGGGGTGCGACACGGTTTCCCAAAGTCTTGACCAGTCCCTGGCTTGCATCCGCGAACGCTTCTCAACTGCTCTGTGGTCGGACGCGGGATTTTGATCCACAGCGACCCAGATCTTTATGCACATGCACATGTGTGGCGTCAACGCGTTCTTTAACAACTACGAATACTCCGAAGGCCAGATGCAGATCTCTGGTGGAACACAACTAATGCGGATACTCCCCAAGCCATAGGGCACATCCCTACCCCTACAACAAGAGAGGTTCTTCACGAGACAACCCCGGCTCGAGCGGTTGGCGTTACACAGTTTGAAGCTTCCCCAAACACACAGACCCCTACTTAGTCCCGGTTCGACAAAAGCGCAAATTGATCTTGCTGGACGCAGAACAGAAATAATTTCGTGATCGTCCACTAGCCTCGAACGATCTGCATCCTGCCCACTACGGTAAATGTCCCTACAAAAGAAGAGTGGGTATGGGGACGCTAGCTAGAGACTAGGTCGACTCCGTTGGGGGCCCAATGAGAAAATAATTCCAGCTCAAGAGAGGTAGAGCGCAAGTCGCCGAAGCCGTTATGAGTACCGTGAGTGGCTGCAGTCTCTGACAATGCTAAGCATCCGAATATGAGATTGCCTTCCTATTCGGCCGTTGATACGCAACGCTACTTTCGTACATGTATCGTGATTTTTTCATGCTTACTACGTATCCCCCTCTATTCTTGGGTCACAATTATGGTTGGGTTACAGCCACAGTGGGTAGTACCCCGACCTGGACGCCCGAGCAGTGGAAATTCCTCGCTTTGAGAGGTTGCATTTCGAAGTGCCAGTATTATCATCGACAGACTTACATCCATGCTCGCATTGATTGCTGTCGATCGGGCACGTATCAGATTTACCCCTCTCACAATTGCTATTGGTTTCATACGATACACATGCTCTCTTCCCACTAATCGCTCGGTATAGAGCATTGTGGAAAACGTGGGGGTTGGCAACCATAGCCAGTTTAGGGGTGTTTTCGTTATCCCCTCTCTCTCTCGCCGAGCAGTTTGGGCTAGGCCCACGGCTACGGCTGATAGTATGTAACGTTAGGGGCTGCCCCGGAGTCTAGCCGTCATTTACCAGGGTGAACTTGAAGAGTTGAAGAAAGCGAAAATGGAGAAGATGGCAACTTCGATTATCTCCGATCCACCACGTGTTTTTAAGTACAGTCGTGCCACAGGCATACAGGCACATTGCATGTAACCACATGTATGTGTGGGGAAGCGGTTCTTTATGTTGGTACGGAAACACTCCAAGGGCCACGCATAAGAACCAACGATCCCACCATGCCATCCGGCTATGAATCGTGATAATAGCACTCTAGAAACGTCACTCAGTTACGCCCTAAGATGACTTCCACAGCGCAAGGGGCTATTGCCAACTTGAAGGAAGCTGGTTTGGGGGATGTGTTATACCTCCCTGACCAACCAGCCTACAATGAACGGACTAAATCCTACTGGTCTCTGACGGCTCAGCTGAAGCCATGGGCCATTGTCCAGCCACGGAACACGGAGGAGGTCTCCAAAGCGCTGACGGCGCTGATCAACACTCCCGATTGCAAGATTGCGGTGCGCAGGTGAGTTTGAAAGGGAAAAAGAACGCCTGACTCTTTCCGTCCGCCGGATCCCGATGGTGGGGCCAGATCAGTGTCCCTTATATCCAATTCTCCCTGTCCGAAATTTATCTTTATCATGTCAAAAACTAACTTGGAAACGGGAAATGTAGCGGCGGCCATATGGCTTGGTCTGGTGCCAATAACATCAACGACGGTGTGACTATTGACTTGGGCCTGATGACAAAGACCACGTATAATCCAGAGACCAAAATTGCATCGGTACAACCGGGTGGCAGATGGACAGAGGTATACGCAGAGGTAGAGAAACGTAAGCACCCTTTCGGCATATGTGGTTTAAAAGCGGGTAGTGCTGATTCATGAAACTGTAGACGGTGTTATGGTCGCTGGTGGCCGCGAAGGTCTCGTAGGTGTTGGCGGTCTTCTTACTGGCGGCGGCAAGACGTTCTACACTTGTCGTTATGGGTTCGCATGTGGTGAGTGCCTGTTTACCTAGCTGTGTCTAAGTTGCTTATATGCTAGTATCTGCCTACATGCGATGCTATCAAGATCGCCGGCACCTCCTAGACGGATTCTACCTCGGCGCGGCGGGAAGCTCCAAAGCACTCTCGAACTAGATGGCTCAAGACTTTTACTAACACTCTAATTTAGACCAAGTTGTCAACTACGAGGTCGTGCTGGCTGATGGCAGCGTCGTCGATGCCAACGAGAATACTAACCCGGATCTCTTCCGCGTGCTGAAGGGGGGTGGCAACAATTTTGGCATAGTGACCCGCTTCGACATGAGTACCTTCGAAGCAAAGAACATCTGGGATGGAAACATCGTCTGCGCAAAGAGGGAAACTCAAGCGACCCTCGACGCATTCGTCGACTTTACGAAGCAGCTCAAGGAGAAACCAGACAGCCATGTTCTTCTCATGTGGACGTTCATGCCGCAGGCAAAAGAGCACTTCGTAAACCTAGTCTTGACCCACCTCGACGGCATCGAGAACGCCCCGTCACTGGACAAGTTCCTAGCTATTCCGGGTCAGAAGAACATGAAGACGACCTCGCTAGCCCAGAAGATCGCATCATTCCTAGTACCGTCGGGTAAATAGTGAGTCACACCCTTTGCTTTTGCCATCCCTTGGTGCGAATCCATTTTCGGCTCACGCTTGTGGAACCCCACTTTGGTATGAACTCATCTTCCAGCTCTCTCAGCTAATTTTATACTTCCACAGCGACACCTGGTTCACCCTTACCTTCAAGCTAGACCCGAGGATCTGCAAAAAGGCATCCGACAGGTTTGAGAGCCTAGCCGAGCAGCTGAGGGAACAGATCCCCGACGGAGATTTCTATATCTCGCTGGTCCTGCAACCGCTGCCCCTGACCTTCGGGGCCCACTGCACGGCGCGGGGCGGCAACATGTTCGGCCTCGACCGCCTGAAGGACGACTGCGTCCTCCTGGTGGCGGCGGTCGAGGTCGCGACGCCCGAGATCTCGGAGAAGATCGGGTTCCCATCGCTGAAGGCGGCGATCGACGACATCGAGTCGTACGCCGAGTCGGTCGACGGCAACGTCGAGTTCCGCTACCTGAACTACTGCGACGGCTCCCAGGACCCCTTCAAGACCTACGGGGAGGAGAACATCAAGAAGATGAGGGAGGCGGCCGCCAAGTACGACCCCACCGGTGTCTTCCAGACGAGGGTACCGGGCGGCTTCAAGATCTCCAAGGTGAAATGAAGAAACTGTGTGAAACTTAGATATCGTGAGCTGTCCACCTAGAGTCACACCAAAATCACCGGTTCTGAGAAAATCTTTGCCTCTTCTATCATAGAACTGGTGCAGCAGTGGGGATGACCCCCTAATTGTCAGGTAGTCGCTAATATATAACCAGCCCGTGCCGTACGTCCGGCAGATACTTCGTATCCCTGACTCCTGAAAGCATACTTGACTATACCATGTTTATAGTCGATTCTGCGACCCATTCCCACGTGTGTTCTAGGAAGACTCACTAAGATGATGCCAGCTATATTCGTTAAGACACTTAACCTATCAACGGAGCCCCACGTGGGACAAGCTAATAACGTAGTATATATTGCGGGCCCTTCCCCCTTGCATAGTGATAAGGGAGGATCAGTATGGCAATTGATTGGCTACCAGACATTACTGCTCAACAGCCCGAGCGGCCCAATAACACCGCAGGACAGCCGTGCATATATTGCGTTTACTCTGTCTGAGCCGTGGGATTGACCAGAAAGGGCTCTAGTAGAACGGCTTCTAAGGACCGCTAGCTCGGGTTTTTGGAGCGTATCAGGGGTTGGGTCTCAGGTCGGTTGCATGGCGTGCCGGCTTTCGATTCATGAACCCTTGCTGGTTTGCGTTACGTTCCTGAGCCTCCGCATGGAAGACATATTTTCTGGTATCGAGATGTAGGTGGACATGAGCTGATTGAATCTCCGGATGCCCCATTTAGTATACGGGAGACTCGATTAATCGTTTATTTGCACCCCCTCGCCTGTTTACTTACTTGGTAGGCACTCTGGCACTTAACTACTTACAGTGGAACTTCCAAGGTGGTTTACCGACTGGTCTATAGGGCTGGAATTAATGTGTGCTACTTTCTCAGGACGTTAAGGGTTGTATCCTTCAACCCATCGGCAATAGCGTCTGGCGAGTCGGGAAGTTGTATAACTGCCGCCTTCATTCGAACAAGGCCTAGGCCTGGCAGTACTGTGCTAACTATAGTGAATTTTAGAATCAATAACACGGCCGCCTAGGGAAGCGTAGGGGTCGTTTAGACACGTGCCACACATGCTTAACCGGTTTTACATACACTTGCAACGAAAACCTTGTCTTTTGGCAGTCTGATAACGCTTTCCTCTACTGAAACACTCCTTTAGCGACCGAGGCGATGGCATACTGGGGGCCCAGGATGGAGAGGGTCATATGGGTGCTCACTAACCATTGAACGCAAACGTCCAAATCTGAGGTTCTAAGGTTCTATGTGGACTGAACCGCCGAATGCAAACTACACGGCGTGGGGGAAGCTGTAGCCGCTAAATAAGTGTCAAGGGCTGAGCGCAAGTAAGAATCACTGTATACAGGCAAATACTAGGCGGAAGCCGAACGTACCACCCCAAAGTTGCTTAGTCAGCTCTCCGAACATTTGACTATTGTCTGTTTACCTATCTTTAGTGTCTGGGGTTGTCAAGTCCGTCACCAAAATTCAGAGCCAGCTTATTTTCCAGGAGGCTTAGCAGAATTCGCGGAGAAAGGTGCGACTTGGAATTTCGCACCTGATCCCTATCACGATCTCCTCGTGCGGTCCATATCGACCGAAGAGAACAACTCCCCACGGATCATGCGATATGCCACAGGATATATAACCGACCCATATTCGACGTCTCTTGTCTCCGACCTTTCAGTGCGCTGTATCAGAAAAGCCGTATTCCCTGATCACAACTATTAGCTGTAAGCGGCCGTAGTTCGACGGACCGGGGCGTAGCCGGAATCCCCACCACGGAGTCGATGCCAAAACAGGTGGGGGATCCATCTGGAGAGCGCCGGCTGACGGGGGATTTATCGCGATTGAATGTAACGGGCTCCGCAGGCCACGCAACATGGACGCAAACCCGCTGCTGAATACTACCACTAGTGCCCAACTCACTGAGCTAGAGATACCGAAGCCTCATCTTTGGTGGTTGCGCTTAAAGTCAAGGTTAGGCCCTCGTCGGGTGCCGTCGGTACCCATCGTTAACCAGCGATCGCCCGTCTTTCCGCCGTCTTCCAGGGCTGTATCTGTCGATGAGCGCCCATGATGGTGAATTGCGCGTTATCGGCTGGGCGGAGGACTGTAAGACGCACCCGCGGCTCCGATGTGCGCAATGGACCTTGGGGCCAGACCAGCCTCTAACTATAATATGACTCCCAGTTTCCTTGTATTAAGAAATTCACGACTGGATTGGACCTGTATTTTGCTGAGCCGATACACTTACCAGGTCTCTTAACTATTCTACGAATTGTCCGATCCCCGAATATCCACAGCGGGGTTAAACTTCTTCGCGGGGGTACCCAGCAGTGGAGTTAATCGAGACCGCTACAATACCTAGCATCATTTCGTACGTGGACTATACGGTAGACTACATATATCACCATGCCGAACATTGTGGTTATCGGGTACGCGCAACTCCGGACTCGTTTGGTCAAGGGATAGCATATTGACGTCTGTCTTCCAGGGCCGGCGTGTCCGGGTTGACTTCGGCTTACCTCCTCTCGAAGGAGAAGGACAATGCAATAACCGTTGTCGCGAAACACATGCCTGGCGATTACGACATCGAGTATGCCTCGCCATGGGCTGGCGCTAACGTGCTACCGTAGGTCTCTCTGTCTCACCCCCTTATTATAGTCACCACGAGGCTAACACAAGCTAGAATGGCAACCTTGCAGAACAGCCGCTGGGAACGCCAGACATGGCCAGAGATGAAGCGCCTCGCAACGGAAGTGCCGGAGGCAGGTATCCATATACTGAGTAAGAGGACCTCTCTGGTCGTGATAAACGATGACGAGGCTGACCCGTCGAAGAAAGCCGCGTGTACCGCCGCGAGAAAGACCTGGAGAAGCTGAGGCGCGGCGGCTATTCCTACGACGGGCTGTTCACGGAGAACCCATGGTACGGGCCGCTGTTCGACGACTTCCGGGAGCTCCCCAAGGACGAGCTCCCCGAGGGGATTGCGTCGGGCTGCGAGTTCAGCTCTGTTTGCATCAACACGGCGCTCTACCTACCGTGGCTCCTGGGGAAGTGCCGCGCGAACGGGGTGGTGTTCCGCCGGGGCCAGCTCAAGCACGTATCGGAGGCCGCGGCCATGAGCCGCACGGGCGCGAGTGCTGATATCGTCATCAACACCACCGGCCTGATGGCCTCGCGTCTCGGCGGCGTGATGGACCAGAGCCTCTACCCCATTCGCGGCCAGATCGTCGTCGTCAGGAACGAGGCCCCGCACATGCTGACCACGTCGGGCACCGACGACAGCGATGAGGAGATCTTCTATATCATGATGCGGGCCGCCGGCGGTGGCACGATATTGGGCGGGACGTACCAGCAGGGCCAGTGGGAGAGCCAGCCGGATCCCAACATAGCGATGCGCATCATGCGGCGCGCGGTCGAGATGGTGCCCGAACTGTCCGACGGGAAAGGCGTACAAGGCCTGGACATCGTCCGCCACGGTGTCGGGTTGCGCCCTGGTAGAAAGGGGGGTGTCCGGATCGAGAAGGAGAAGATCGGCGATACGTGGGTCGTCCACAACTACGGCCACGCCGGCTGGGGATATCAGGGGTCATACGGCTGCGCCGAAGGCGTTGTTGAACTTGTCCGGGAGATCCTGAACAGGCCAAAGCTGTAATTCTAGGATAACGCCAAGCCGGGTTCTGCTTGTACCGGAGGAGCGCATATTCGAATCTTACATCCAGCTATTTCCTGCTGTTTACTTTTCATCATCCCTCGGTGCTCTTGTCAGCTATGCGTTCGCTTGAGACTAGCGTCTACCATACCAAATGAGAGTAGTGCGGGCAGGGCTTTGATGTATTGTCAGTTGGCTAGAGTCATACACCGCATCAAAGGCGACTGAATCACTCCTTCGGGGGGTTTGGTAATCATTCATGCAACAGCGGAGTCAACAATGAGTGCAGCAGCGGGTGTTTTTTTCCGCGCATCGTGAGGTGGCGTCATGGTGGCTTAACCGTATTCCGATGCGATTATTCCTAGATAGTTGACCCAAGCCACCCACCTAGTCTGTTAGCCATGAGCGTTCTCACTTGCTGCAACATGAATATGAAGTTGAATCAGTTGGGAATGGCTCACCAAGGGCTACTATGATAATATGATATGGCCTGGGTGCCACGTGTCAGTGCCCGTTTGCCAGGTGTGTTGTATTGATTGTTACAGGGAAACGGGTTATGCATGAGTGAATTAGCGCTAATAAGTAGCGTACAGTAAACCGCGACAAATCAATTGCGATGTAAGCTTCCCCTGTAACTTACAACCTCCTGGTGGGCGCGCCAGAACCTCGTTGCGGACGTTTACAAAATGGCAAGCCGCCGGCCAAATGTAATCTCGCAGGCATTGAATCTGGCCTTGGATGTCGCGACCGGCCGCAATGTGAATTTATCGAGACTCGTCGCCCCATGTCTATTCGTAATAGACGCGGTGCTCTGCGCCGTCATCATATGGAAAGTCCCATGTGAGCCTCACAATGACCTGTGTCTCAGAAGCAATACTAACCCACCCCTTTTTACTCTGCAGATACCGAAATCGATTGGAATGCCTACATGGAGCAGGTGTCGCAGTACGTGTCCGGCGAGCGCGATTACACCTTGATCAAAGGAGGGACCGGCCCTCTTGTCTACCCTGCGGCTCACATCTACATCTACACCGGCCTCTACTATCTCACAAATAAGGGCAAAGATATCTTTCTAGCGCAGCAACTTTTTGGAGTACTCTATATGGCTACCCTCGCCCTGGTCATGGCCTGCTATAGAAAGGCGAAGGTAGGCTATAACGTAAAATCAGACATGTAGGTGCCTGCTGATGGAGGTCCTCTGAAATAGGTTCCTCCATACGTCTTCCCGTTGTTGATCGCCTCCAAGCGTCTTCATAGCATCTTTGTCTTGCGATGCTTCAACGACTGCTTTGCCGTCTTCTTCCTTTGGCTCGCCATATTCCTATTTCAGCGTCGAGCCTGGACTTTGGGGACTATCGCGTATTCCTGGGGCTTAGGAATTAAAATGTCCCTGCTACTTGTTCTACCCGCAGTCGGAATAATTCTCTTCCTCGGCAGAGGCTTCGCTGGCGCTTTGAAGCTGGCCATGGTCATTGTTCAGATTCAATTCCTGATCGCGTACCCGTTCTTGGGTGAGAATGCTATCGGCTATCTATCTCGGGCATTCGAGTTGTCTAGGCAGTTCCTTTTCAAATGGACGGTAAACTGGCGCTTCGTTGGAGAAGACGTCTTTCTCAGCCGCCCCTTCTCCATCACTCTCCTCGTTATGCACGTTTCCGTACTAGTATGGTTCATCACCAACAAGTGGCTTAAGCCTACTCGAAAGCCACTGTCTGCCATTATTGGACCAGTTCTGCAACTCGAGTCGCCTTTTAGTCCTCTAGAGGAGCGTCAGGTGGCATCGCGGGTCACCCCTGAGTTCATCATGTCCACAATTCTTTCGGCAAACGCAATCGGCCTCCTCTTCGCTCGGTCCTTGCATTACCAGTTCTACTCATATGTCGCCTGGTCGACGCCTTATCTCCTCTGGCGTAGCGGAATCAATCCCGTTTTCCAGTATGGTCTCTGGGCACTCCAAGAATGGGCCTGGAACGTCTATCCCAGCACGCCTACCAGCTCAAGCGTCGTGGTGGCTGTTTTGAGTGCCACCGTTGCTCTAATCGCAGCACGAAATGAGGAGGCTGCTGAGCCCGCCGCACCAAATTCACACGAAAGCAAGAATGCCCAGAAGAGGCCACATTAGGGTGCTCAATCCTCGTCGTCGGAATCCGACGATGGCATCTTGCCCACATTTGATTCCTCTTCACTATCATCATCGTCGAGAGTAGGTTTTGCGAACTCTTTTGGCCTACCACAGATGGTTAGCTTACCAATCAGGAATAGGGGATACTGCATTCACCTACCAATAGCTGTGCTTTCGCCATTCACGTTCTTCGCGGACGACGTTCACGATTTCACCCTCGACCTTGCCCTTCTGATCCTCAGCCGGGATGAGGTCCACAAGGACAAAGCCCCCACGCTTGATCCAGATGGTGTTGCGAAATCGCGCGGCGAGTTCGACGAGAACGGTCCGGTTGTCCGGCAGCGAGCAGCTGTATAGGTTGTTGCCCTCAGCCTTGACGATTTTGGCGATCGATTGAGAAGCCGTCAGCTGATCCGGAGGTGTCGTAGTCGCTTCCGCGGCTGCGCGGATGTCGCGCTTCGGGCGGCCCATATTGAAGGGCTGAACTTCAGATGAGCCTGTGCCTGATTTGCCTGGCCCTTGTGGAACAAGTACAAGATGTCGAAGCGGCAGGTAGGCGAGAAGCATTTTTGGTGAAAGCATGCACAGTGGGGCAAAGAATGAGTCCAACTTCGGCCCGTAGTTTTACCGATACGATAGAGTTAGATGGATATTTCGTACACTATCAGTTCTGACTGCCTTTGGTCATACTCCCCCATGATATCCTTTCTAAATACGACCTTTTGCCCATACGATAGAAGAGCCTACAGTTCGTGTCAGCGGGCAAGCGGGCCCTGTTCTACCTTCGACCTAATCTTTTCGTATTTCACGCGAGGTGAAGGCCATGACAGTTTCTAGGCCCGTAGGTTTGGCGCATCAAACAGCAATCGTCGAGATAATTTGGAGAGTAACAAATCTAGCTACGATAAGACGATCGCCCCTGGCCGACCACTGTAATAGTAAATAATCTGGCGGCTTAACTCCGCCTTCACTCCGCCTTCTCCAACCTCCTTTAATTCTGGGTTCAAGATAGAATAAGCAAACCTTAGCAAAGTTTGGAGCATTAGTCTCAAGCCGAAAGCCGGAGGGGCCCCTCT
Organism: Monosporascus sp. CRB-9-2; assembly: GCA_004155915.1. Lineage (NCBI taxonomy): Eukaryota > Fungi > Ascomycota > Sordariomycetes > Xylariales > Monosporascus > Monosporascus sp. CRB-9-2. The sequence continues at coordinate 39,945 of QJOA01000333.1, forward strand.
TTGGTACCTACCCGTACCTACTCAAGCTTGCCATTGGGTGCCTATTCCCCGGATTACGGGGTTTAGCTCGCTGTTGTGGATGTGATTACGACATCTTCAGTTGGGTTGGCCGGCTTCCAATAGCGGTCATGCCTACCAGGTACCTTCGCAGGCACTCGGCCATCGCAGCATATAATTATGGAAACTCTTATCTCAGCAATCTAGCATGTACAAGGCCCGATACTCGCAATTGGTAGATGTCATTCCCAGGTCTCGATGACAAATCCCCTGATAACACCGCTTTCATACATGCGTATCTCTCTCACTCGTGTGGGGGAGCTCATCCAAGCTGGTAATATGGGGAAAGGGGAGTTGCTGACAGCTTCGGCTTCACTTTTCGCCAACTTCACCGCAGCGGTCTTGACCCATAAATGACCGGTATATCAATCTTCACTTCTTCTCCGTTGTCCTTTCGTGTCTTCGCCGGTGTCATAAAGTTGCTCGATAATTCAGCCATCAGCAAAGCGCACTCTAGCTAAGCGCGTACCCTGCTGACTCCTGGATGCGTGAAACCGTCTCAATCTACATCGTCCCTTCTTCCTTGGCTGATCTTTAGAGGGGCCATCCTTCTACCTACGCCGGAAGCGCAAAAATGGAAGCCGGGGTGTTTAAGGCGCTCGTGGAAGTTGAGCCGGCATCGAGCCAACTCCCCACGGTGCCTGAGCGAGTCGTTCCTCGGACCTACCCTGCCGTCCCCCAACGAGACAATGAGGACATTGAGCTCCACGACCTACAGCATCCACGCAACAGTGCTATGCCACTCGACACCTCAACTCCCATCAACCCCCGCGAGGAGAGAGACCCTGAGATGAGCGTACCAGGCACACCTGCTGAACCGGCAGACGCCTTCGAGGCGCTGCCCAGTTTACTCGATCCGCCTATGAACAAGTTCAGGGTGGCGTCGTGCTGTATGGTGAATCTCATGGGCGGTCTAACCGACTCGGCTCCCGGTGCCCTGATCCCCTACATGGAGACGTAAGCGTAGCCCCCCCCCCGGACGAGTCGCGAGGGCAATCTACCAACTCACCATTTCACAGCCACTATAACATCGGCTACGCGGTAGTCTCGCTGATCTTCATCGGGAACGCGCTGGGCTTCGTCGTGGCGGCGCCCCTCGTCGAGAGCCTCCGGCTCCGGCTCGGGCGCGCTCGGGCGCTGGGGCTGTCGCAGCTCTGCGTCATGTGCGGCTATATCCCCATCGTCTGCACCGCGCCCTTTCCCGTCGCCGTGTGCTCATACTTTCTCATCGGCTTCGGCTCGGCCATCAGCCTGGCCATGAACAACGTCTTTTGTGCGAACCTGCGCGACGGCACCACGATATTGGGCGCCATGCACGGGAGCTACGGGGTCGGGGGCACCGTCGCCCCCCTGATCGCCACGTCGCTCGTCTCCCGCGTCGGCGCCCTCTGGAGCCGCTACTACCTGCTCACGCTGGGGGTCTCCCTCTTCAACGCCGCCTTCAGCGTCTGGTCCTTCTGGGGTTACGAGAAGGAGGCGGCCGACCACCACCACGAGTCCTCCTCGGCACTGGCGTTGTCATCGTCGGAGGGCGACGGTGGCGCCACCGCGACCGGCGGACAACCAGGAGAGCCGGCCCCCGCCGGGACGAGGCAGCAGCTGTCGGCCATGTTCGCGGCGTTCCGGTCGCGCGTCGTGCTGCTGGGCGCGCTCTTCATCTTCGCATACCAGGGCGCTGAGGTCTCCATCTCGGGGTGGGGCATCAGTTTCCTGATCGCGACGCGCGATGGCGACCCCTCGCGCGTGGGGTACGTGACGTCGGGGTGCTGGGCGGGCATCACGCTGGGGCGGTTCGCGCTGTCGCCGCTGGGCGCCCGCGTGAGGGGCGGCGAGCCCCTCTTCGTGTACCTGGCCACGGCCGGCGCCGCCGTCTTCCAGCTGCTCGTGTGGCTCGTGCCCAGCGTCGTGGGCGGGGCCGTGTCGCTCGCCGTCGTCGGCCTGCTGCTGGGGCCCGTCTACCCGTGCGCCGCCGCCGTCTTCACCCGCAACCTGACGCGCGCCCAGCAGGTCAGCGGCCTCGGCGTCATCAGCGCCTTCGGCAGCTCCGGCGGCGCCGTCGCCCCCTTCACCACGGGCCTCCTGGCCCAGGCCGCCGGCACCTTCGTCCTGCACCCCATCGCCATCGGCCTCTTCGGCGTCATGGTCCTGACCTGGTACGGGCAGCCTTCCGTCAGGAAGAGGGCGGAGTAGAAATGGAGGTTGTTTTATCTACTTATCTACCGGATGGATGATGATTGAGGCTGGTGGGCCATAAGCGGGAGAACCGTGGCCGTATGACGCGCTCGGCTGTCCTATTTGAATCCCTTTGCTTTGGGGGGATTGTTCTGCCCCGATGGCTTATCCGTTAAAGGTCACTTTATAAGGTCCAACAGTAGATAACTCGTCTCTATTCTGCCGGTAGGTCTGTATCCGGGAATAAGGGGAACATAGACCGCGAAGCGAGCGTTATTCTGAATGAAGCTTACATACTATGCTACTCGGCTAGGCTCTAGATCAAACAACCAGGCTAAGGTTGAGTAAAGTGCGAAGCAATATGCCAGGCGTGTTCTCATTAGTTAGTATTACCAGATACTTCGAATAGGATACACCGTGAGCCGACGACAATGATCCCAAGAAATACGAACGAGGCTTTCGCCACTGCCTAGCGCTGCGGTTTTCTAGCATTATGATACAGTGAGAAAAATTGTATTTTGGGACGTTCCTCTGCTTCATCAAGAAGACAGCGTAGAATGGAAAGCCACGCATATTCCAAGTGCGGGCCAGCCTCTAATGCTCTGGTCATCATTAGTCCAGCTACTTGTGATAACTACCTAGATACGCCCTGTCGGTATCCTCTTTTTTCATAGTCTTTATTGTTCCATGATGAAATCCGAATAACCAGTGATAATCGACGGTAGGATATTCATTAACTCGATTTCCCGATATCAGAGTGGCTTAATTAATTTGGCCATAACTGCCACTCTATGTCCTGAACTCCTCCCCCTTCGTTAGTGACCTCGAGTCGTGAAGCGCCAACATCCCCGGTAAATATATTGCTTGGGTCAAGCAAGCCGAAGCCGAATGGGAATGGGTTGTCTACGATCCTGAGGTCGACCCCGGCGCTCTCGGCGGCGTGAAGACCCCTTTCTTGCAGGAAGGCTGCTAGAGTTGCCACGCTCTGCTCCTGTACGATCTCCGCCACCCTCTGACGGGCGTGCTCGGCCATGATCTGGAATTCCCTATTAAGCTGGGCGAGCACGCGTCTCGGAAGATCCCCCCTCATGTACGCCTCCAACTCGTCACAGTTGATCATGCGGCTCAGCTGGCCCGCCGTCTCAGATACGTCATGGACTACAGATAGTTTCTGCCGTTAGCCGAGCCGTCTATCTAGGCCAGAAGGTGGGACAAAGACAGCGTAGAAACAGGAGAGGGGTGTGATGAACCTACACGGCCCTGGAATCTGCGACTCCTCGACGTCAGGAAACAGGATGGTGTATATCTCCTTCCATCTGTCCAGGATTGCGCCACGTTTCTTCACACTGATCTCGTTCCACTGTAGCTGCGCTATGAACCCCATGGCTGTTTCAATCTCCCGCAGCGGGCACGGTTCGCGAGCCCGCATATGCTGTTGTAGCTCGATATCTTTTTTGAAATGCTCTCCACATCTTCCGCAGCTGTGTTCCCTATAGTGCCGCCTTTTCAAGTGTTCCTTGTCGAGGCGTTAGCGAGCGGACATGCTTCGAGCGACTGAGTTGGAGATTACAAACTTCATTCGATTGATGTCACTAAATCCTGGGCCAAGACACGTGCGCCAGGTCGAGAATTCGACAGGGTGCCGCTTCATGAACGGACATGCAATCTTTTGCTGTGCTGGCTCGCCGAGCCTTGGGACTTTTCGGTTCCGTCCCGCGTTCCCACGGCCGTCCCCGCCTGTATCGTCCTCGTCGTCCTTATTGTTCGAGAGGCTTCTCTTCTTGCTGCTTCCACTGCTGCTACAAGTGGGATTACTTCTGGATTCTTCGCTGGTAGAACCGATATCTCGCGGCGATTGTCCTGATTGCTGTTCCCCATTGTGTTGGACGATGCCCATCTGCTTATCTACGAGTCTCTCGAAGAAGCAGAGGAGATCCTGCTCAAGGCACTGCCCCTTATGCCCCAGTATCATCGTAAGCAGAGAGATCGAGTCGATGTGTTCCAGCGGCAAGTGACCCAAATCCTCCGCATTAGAGTCAGATCCGGACGACGAAGCGCTCTCGGTTGGTTCGCTCTCGGTTGCGCTCGAATCAGCGTCAGGGGAAACAGATTGATCGTTTGACCTGCATGTCTCGGACGTATTTCCGGGAGTTGCCATTTCAAGTAGCAAGTCTTCGCCCAACCTTTGCGGAAGGGGTGTGATATTCGCCTTCTCGTCAGTTTTCAGAATAGTGTTCGGAGCGGGCACCTCGAAACGGCCTCTGCCACTTAAATTTTGAGACCCGATGAACTCTACAGACCACGAATACCACGAAGACCACTGAGAGCTTTCAGCGGCCGTGCATAAATCGTCAACAATATTGTAGATATTATAATCACCGTCTATCTCTTCGTGGTATTTTGGGTTTATAGTGTAGAGGTTGTCGAAACGGTAGGACCAAAACTTCGCTTGTTTCAAATCGGACTCTAAAGGACGGGGGATTTCGTAATAAACTGCACAATCACTTAGCCAGCCGAAAAAAGAAAAAGAAAGAACACAACCTGCGTGAGAAAGCAAAAGAAAAAAGAAGAAAGGAAATGGGGAAAAGGGGGCAAGGAAAAAGAAGAGGAAAAGGCGAAGAGAGAAAAAAGGTCTGTGCAGCATAACAGTGTCGGGGAAAAAGAATCACCAAAGGCTGCTCTTGATGCGTATTGGGTAAGATTACCTTGCCAGTATATGATAATCCTGGGGGAGTTGCTGCAATGACCTGGTTGTCGTCGTTCTCTGTTTCGAGGAACGACTCCTAAGGTTTGCTGCAAGAGACTGTCTAAGGGAACAAAGGAGGAGCGAGATAATGCCAATCGTGTGGCGTCGTCAGCCTTTCGTTTGCTGAAGTCCTTCGAAAGCATATTCTCTCTCGCTCTGTCTCTCGGCGGTGCCGAGCACTGCGCGTCTCTCGCACGACGATACACTTCGCCATTGATGAATCCGGACTTATAAAGTAGCTCAACTAAAAGAAGATTAATGAGCATATCCTCATTGTATTTCTGTCCGTTCGCGCCCTGCTTGCTTAGCTCCAACAAGTCGTTAAATACCATGGGTATGAACGCCCGAGACGATGGTGCATATATTGGCAAAGCTACCAGTACGTAGGATGATCGTATGTGCCCTCCACTGGGAGCGGAACTGGAGTCGGAGTCAAACGGATCTCTGAAAGTGTCGGGAGATCCGGATGCGGGATGGTCTTCGGGCTTTGCCTGACCCTCGAAATCACTATACAACGGTCACCTATAACGTAAAACGGCGAGCGGGCTATGAACGAGCTTACTGGTCTCCTATATGCCTGACTGACAGATCCGGCTTGTGAAAAGCGCCATCGCGTAGCTGATGTCGCCTGTATCTCATTAGTGGTCATCTATACAGACCAACTCACAGAGGCCTTCTGAATACCTATATTGGTCTGCCATCCTGGAGGCCTAAGGTTGCGCGAGGCGTAGCTGTGTTTGATGAGATCCCGAGTGAAGGAAGATAGATGGATGCATATATGATGATGGAGAGGGAACAATGCATAGCGTTCTTAGAGGGGGTCATACCTGTTTAAGAGCGCGAGGCTGCCCCCAGATGCCGGTCAGAAGGTCCCTTTAACGCATTTGCGTAGTCCCCCTCTGCGTAAATCCGCCACACGCGCTTAGGGCGTTATGGTTGCATTTTTCAAACACGAATAGGCGCTAGATACAGCCTGCCTAAGGTACATAGGTACTGAGGATATACCAAAGAAGTAGGAAGGCGCAGTCGCCTGGGTATTGTTCTTGTGATTATTACGCGTTTGGTCGAAAAAGATGCAACCCCCTGTTATATCTGTATGCAGACTAAAATATCTTGCAGAAACGACAAGTTGAAAACAAGCACTCGCGAAATTAAAATTACAAGTTGTCATCAAGCATTCGAACCCGATTGTGTCCAGATAAGTCTATACCTCTATAGTCTATGTGTGTATAGTATAGCAAGCAGAAATTCTATCAGGAATTCATATGACGAGCAGGACTCACAACGGCCATCTACATAGGCCTAGTTTTTCCCGGTGGCAGCCTCCTGGACGCTGATTTTCCCGTCAACGACATCCGCCATGACCTTCTGGATATCCGAAAAGTCATGGAACACGGTGAAGGGGATCTTCTCCTTCTCACAGTACGTGACCAGATCTAGAGGCAGTTAGCGTCTGCCCGTATCTCTCGAGGGCTTTCCGTCGTCAGGCGAGACTCACCTCGACCGGCCTTGGCGAACAGGAGATCGGTCTCCTTGGCGGCTGACAAGTCCGATACGCCATCGCCCGCATAAAACATGATAGGGCGCTCGGCGAGCGCGGCATACGGGCGGATCTCCAGAGACTTGTCGTGCCCGTGTTCACTTAAAGTTTCGGTTAACAGGTCTCATCGCGTTAAGGCCTTTTCACCCTAGCCTACCTGTCATCGTGGAACTTGATATCCCAGCCGTCCTCGTCGTTGATGCTCTTGCCGGGCCGCGGCTGGACGTCGTTGCTGACGATCTGCATATCGAGGACCTCGGCCTCGCCGACGAGGTGGGAGAGGAGGGCGCGGATGATGGGCTGCATGCCGCCGCTGAGGACGACGATGGGGATGTTGTTGGCCTTGCACCAGAGCTGGAACTCCTTGAAGGCCGGGTCGAGCTGGACGTTCTCAAGCAGCGTCTCCACGCAGACGTTGAAGGGCGTCTTGACGCTGTCCATCATTTCCTGAAAGGTCTCACGGAACGTACGCCGACCGTCGAGCGTGTCCTTGTTGCCCTTGCGCCGCATCTCCACACCGAACCCTAGGTTGTCCGTCATGAAGTCGTTGCTGTCCTGCAGCGTGATGGTGCCGTCGAAGTCGGTGAAGAAGATGGCCTTGGGCTGGCTCCGGAGGGCCGGCAGGGGGCCCGGGAGAGACATTTTTTGCCCGGGGGGGGGGATTTTATGTATCTTGTGTACGAAGCGACTTGCTATCAGCTAGAAGAAAAGACAACTGAGAGGGTAAGTTAGAGAGCGAATGACGTCACGCAGTGGTATTTCCTAATCTATAACCCTGAACCGCAATTCTACAGAAAACAGAGGAGAGGAATATATGCCAATTGATCTTTAATGCCTCAGCGAAGGGGCAATACAGAGTTATAAATTCCAAAAATGACCCACGTTAAGTGATTAACGAGCCTCAAACCCGAACCACCACCCACACGTGGTTGAGCGCAATCCCAGCTATCCCAGCTTCCCCAGTCCCAGTCCCAATCTTCGCGGGGCAGCTTCAATTTCTGCCCCTCTTTCGCGTTGAGGTCGCTCGAAAGCGGTAGGGTCTGCAATTGAGTTTGTGGCAGGGGTCCGTAGCACTAAAAACGCGCCAAGCCGCTGACATAGCTCGGCTATTCCCCGGCCGCTGCGTCACTTCCAATATTTCCCACCGCCGCTTACGGCGTAGTTGGCACTTCTTCGGCCTAACGTTAGGCTACGTAGGTGTAAGTAGGTAGGTACCTCTCCCTCTGCATGTCCTCCCAGTTCAACTACATACATACAGGAGAGAGCCTGACAAGCTCGACAGGCTTCAATCAACAGGGCTTTATAACCCGCTAGTCCAATGTCGGCTCCTCGAGCTATAAAGCCCCTTCTGGGGACCGGCTCGAGGCTGCTGATAGACCAATTGCTCCTCCCCTCGCGTTCCACGGCAGCAACGGTGAAGCTCATAGCCCGCCCACCGCGAGCCCCGGCACCGTCGTCGATATGTCTGAGCTGCAGCTTCACGCTCGGCCGACAGCTCCGATTCTCGTCGAGCTCGACGAACCCTCCTCCGCCCAAACCTCCCGGTGACGAAGAACCCCGCGAGACGCCGAGGTCAGGGAAAGAGACCCCGCCCGCTACGGATTCCTCTTTGCCATGGTCCTCCTCACCAGCTCCCGAAGGTCCGGGCCAAAAGAACACCACCACAACCACCAACACGACAACAACCGATACTCGAACACCGACATCGTCGCTACCGCCGCAGAACCCGAACCCGAACCCGAACCCCGACCTCCCGTCGGCCCAGAACTCGCGCCGCTCGGCGCTGAACCAGCAGCTCTCGTCGTTCATGGATCGGGCGCAGAACACGCTGTTCACGGCGTCGCAGCGGCTCAACGACCTGACGGGGTACAGCGGGATCGAGACGCTCAAGTCGGAGATCAGCGGCCTCGAGGCGTCGCTGGCGGCGGCGCAGCAGTCGCTGCACGCGGCGCGGGCCGCGTACAAGGCGGCGGTGTCTGGGCGCGCGGCGACGCAGCGCGAGGTGACGACGCTGCTGGCGCGGCAGAAGACCTGGACGCCGGCCGACTTCGAGCGCTTCACGCACCTCTACCGGCAGGACTACGAGCTCGAGGCGTCGGTGGCCGACACGGCGGCCGAGCTCGAGCGCGCCGAGCAGGAGGCCGAGCGCGCCGCCCGCGACCTCAGCACCGCCATCCTCGCGCGCTACCACGAGGAGCAGATCTGGAGCGACAAGATCCGCCGCATGAGCACCTGGGGCACCTGGGGCCTCATGGGCGTCAACGTGCTGCTGTTCTTGGTCTTCCAGTTCGGCGCCGAGCCCTGGCGCCGCGCCCGCCTCGTCCGCGGCTTCGAGCAGAAGGTGCGCGAGGCCCTCGAGGAGGAGCGCGAGAAGATGCGCGCCGTCCGCGCCGACGAGGAGGAGGAGCGGTGGCGGAGGGCCAGGGCGGAGCAGCGGGAGCGGGAGGAGCGGGAGGCCGAGGCGAGGAGGGCGGATCGGGATGCCGCCGCCGCCGCCGCAAGCTCTAGCTCCAGCTCCAGCACGCCCGTGGCCGCGGATTCGATCCCCGAAGTCGTGGTCGTCGAGGAGCCGTCCGTGCCCTGGCGCGAGTACCTCTCGGACCCGGGGTGGTGGAAGGCCGCCCTCGCCGACCTGTACAGCGGCCTCTCGGACCCGGGGCGGTGGAGGGCCGCCTTCGCCGATCTCTGCAGCGACAGGACGGTCGCCGTCCGGATGCGGGACCTGTCGATCGTGGCGTTGGAGGGCGCGGCCGCCGGTGCCGTCCTCGCGGGTACCGTGGCCGTCTTCTTCGTCAGGGCGACGTAACGTTACCTCCTCGATTTAGGGGCTTGGGGGAAAACTTAAAACTTGTACAATAATAATTTGTATAAACAGACTATGCAGCGGTTATCTATCCCACCGGGGCGGCCTGGGAAGACCACCGAGCATGTCCATCATGCTACGACTAGATGGCTACAGCTAGACGGTCCGGCGGGTCCCGTGTATGTATATATCAAAATCTAGACGTTGTAGCGATATGCATGATACCCGAGGCGGGATCCTATGGTTGCCGAGATTGCCCTGCTGGTACCGAGAGTTTAGGATGGCTGTGAAAAGTTCCATTGGTTTCTATTAAAGTGGCAAGTAATGCCGTGGTCCAAGCCGAAGACACCTCCAGCCTAGAAGATGGGCTCTAGCGTACCCAGAAACCCTTCCAGATTACTTTCTTGCCCATTTCGAAAAAAGAAGAAGAAAGAAACACGGCGCCGCTCAGCGAATGGCGGAAACAAATCAACGCCTTGACCCGCTCATTGGTACCTTTCCCCTTGGTCATCATCAACTACTTCCAATGAGAACCTCTCTAGACGTGCTGAGAAAATGAATCGCCGAATCCAGACCATCGTTCAGCATCAGGGGGAATCTGGAATTATCGCGCTTGCTCCGGTTACTTCGTCTCTTCGTTGAACCATTTATCAACAAAGAATGGCTCAACCCGCCCGAACGTGGCCCAAGCCCCGCTAAACACCTAAAAGGGAACCAGAGCGGTATACGACTGGCATCGCTCGCGTCCTTCAAGGTCCGAAGGCGATCCTACCGAGTCCGGGCTCGGCCTTGAAGGGTCCTGAGGTGCGTGCGCAGGACCCCGTTGACGAAGAAGGGCTGTCCGCACAGAAAATTCATGTTGCCTGTCGCTGGCTTAAATCTCCGTCCGGGTCTCCTGGCCGAAAGGCACCCACGTCATTCTAGTTCTTCTCTCGTTCCACCGCACTCTTTTCTTGAGCCCCTAGTCAAAGTCTGCAGTGTACGAGAATCCGCGGAATTCCTCTTGCATTGCTTGGGAAAGAACTGGAAACAGATTAGCATACGAACACAGACAAACGTATTATTTAACAAAATGCAAGAAGGCTTACCAGATTGCACTGGTGTAAGTACGGGAGTGACACTAGTGAACTCCGAGTCGAAGTTGCTAGTATCCGTTGCGTTCTTGATCTGGGGCAAGTACGGCGGCTCGACCCTCTTGTGGTAAATGTCGTCCCAGTTGATGTTCCGAAAGAAAGGCTGGTTCATGACTTCCTGGGCATCGGTTGGACCGCTGCCCAGACGTTGATCAGGTTCTCTAGTGAGAAGTTTCTGCAAGATAGAGACCGAGTCCCGCGGCATAGAAATAGGATATAGCGGCTCGTCCGCCAGGATGGCATCATAGATTTCATCTTCATCCTCGCCTCGGAAAGGAGATTGCTGAAGAAGCATTTGGTAGATGAGAACGCCGAATGCCCACCAATCTACGGCTCGGCCGTACTTCTTGTCTAAAAGAATCTGCACGAACGTTAGAGAAAGGCAAGACGAAACTTTACGTGTTCTTGCTCACCTCCGGTGCCATGAATTCCGGCGTACCGCAGAAGGTAGTTGTCGTCGAGCCGTACCACATGTCTTCCTTGCATAGACCGTAGTCCGCAATCTTAACATGACCGTCCAACGTCAATAGAATATTGTCAAGTTTGAGATCCCGGTAGATGACACCATTCTCATGGAAATACTTCAACGCCAAACAAACTTCGGCGGCATAGAACCTAAATATCGTTAGCAAGATCGTCATATACGCTGTTCAACCCCACTCACTGTGAACGCCTCGCGCCAAATGGGCCGCGCTGGATGTGCAACATCAAGTCACCTCCGCTGATATACTCCATCACAAAGTATACTCTCGTCTCAGTCTGGAAGCAGGCGTGTAAGTTGGTCAGGAATGGATGGCGCTCTCTGTTTGCAATCAAGAAGACTCGCTTTTCCGACCGAATACTCTCGACTTCGTCGTTCTCTATTATGAACTCCTTCTTGAGAACCTTGATGGCGTATAAATTCCGTGATTTCTTCGTCTCAGCCAACATGACCTTACCGAAGTTTCCCTTACCAAGGACAGCTAAGAAATTGAAATGGTCCAGTCCTATGCGTTGACCAGTTCCCGGGTCTGTTGCAAGTGGTAGTGGTTTTCTGGTTGGCACGGGAACACCAGAGCTGGGCACAGTGGAGGGTATTTCATGGGCTGCGGGCGGCTTTGGGGTCGTCGTGCTCGGAGGATACATGGGCTGCTGCATTTGAGCAGGAGAAGGTTGCTGGTACTGCTGGGGAGCAGGACGGGGTTGGTGTTGCTGTACAGCCGGTTGATTCGGGTAGTTGTTTACATTCGCATACGCCGCGGGGTTGTACTTCGGCTGTGAGGGGACGCTATATCCCTGACTAGCACCATACGGATCGTCCTGCGCATCCATGGCACCGCCCCCATAGCCAGCAACCCGCCCTGAGGTGTAATCCGGAATTGATCCCGGACGAGAACCAGGGGAAGACACGGCTCCGCTCATGGCTGCCGATGCAGCGGCAGCGGCAGCACTCGAGCTGGAGGAAGTCCGGTCCGGGTAAGCAGGTCTCGAGCTCGAGGGGGATGTCTGGCTGGCATACATAGCTTTTGCGGCGTCGGTTGCCTCTTGAGAAGCTATGCTAGGCTGATATGACGGCGCCGCGTGAGAGCTGTACGGTGAAGTGGGACCCTGAGTACTCGCGGGACTCGCCTTTCCTTGCCTGAGAGTCCTATCGGTCAAGGAGGTCCCCTTCTGTTGTCGCTGCTTTGTCGACCGTATGTTTTCCAAGATCTGGTTTGCAGTTGCCATGCTCATGCCACAGAAGTCTGGCACCAGGTGGACACAATGAGCGTGGGCCGTAAGACCGCATTCTATAAATCTGTTAGCCAACTATGAGTCGAGCCGCCAGGATCTGCTTGATCATACCAGAACATTTTCTGCAATTCTTCTTGCCGAAGGGTAGAATATAACCACAGTGACAGCACCAGTTCGCTGTAACGTTGCTGAAGGGCGAAAACCTGTGGGGGATTCGGTGGTTGATCTTCTCTTCGTCTGGGTCGGTTTCGGCATTGGATTTGCTGATACATTTGGTGACAACACTCGAGTAACATTTTGTATGACAAGTGTATTTGCAGTCCTCGCACTGCATCCCGGCGGAATATTTAAGAAAGTCGCCGCAAAGAGCACACCGCATGATATTGTAGAATTGGTGCTGGACAAACTTATGCCCGTACATCTCGTGGACCTCTTCTTTGCGCTGTCGGATAGCTCCTTTACGCCCAAGCCCTAAGTCGACTGGTCGACGGTCCTTACTCTGCTTCATAAAGCTGAGAGACAGGTGGATGGAACCGGTGGGCTCCAGGTTGAACCACGCGTCGATCGGTTGGGAGGTAACTTGCGGAGCAGCCGCCTGGAGACCCAAATTCTGCGTTTGGTCAGGGTAGCCTGGCGAGGTCGGAGGAGTCCCGAACTGCGTCTGTTGCTGAGGGCTCATGGGGAACTGCGGCGGTGCGGCACCCTGTCCGCCCATTCTATCAGCAGAGACCCAGCCCGAGTTACTCGTCTCTGCCTCGATCCTCTTTCGGCGCATTTCTTCGACGATGTCCGATATGCGCACCCATAACATAGCGATAGGAAGAGCGTGTGTCTCAGGCTTATCATATACCGTAAGTTCGATCTCGTTTGCCTTATCAACCTCAATATTGTGGTATTCGCCTTCCCATCTGTCGTTTCGGGACACCTTCGTTCGTGCGACGATATTGTCTTCGACTTTGACAGCGACGAAGGTTTCGGGACCACGGGAGAACCGGCCGGTGCTAGCATGATCTACGTCCCTTACTTCGACAATCCGAATAGAGAGCTGTCCTGTTAATGGTTTCCGCAAGTTGGGCATGTTGATACTATCGTCTGTGGGAAATATTAGTAGGCGGGGAGGTTAAATCAAGGTATAATTAAACGCCATACCATCAGGAGAGTCGGCCGACTCCATATCATCGATATGGAGCTCCTCGTATCTCTTCAGAGCCTGTTTTAACAACTGAATTTTCTGCTTGCTTTCGATGCGCCTGGCAGCGGCATCTGCTTTGCTCTTCCGATCGCCTTCCATGCCGTAGAGTTGGACCATCTTCTCAACTCCCTTTAGGTATTGTTCCTCAACGTTTAGTTTAAACTGGATCTGAGACAGCATAAGTTGGATACGGGGACCAAGGTATGGAGTGTCATATTTGATCAGGTCTAATGAGAAATAAGGTCAGTTTCTCGCAGCACAGAGCGACAAGCCGCGTTGAGATGTTTGACGCACCTAATTTTGTGAAGTTTGGTCGCGGCTTGGGTATCGACGAGTTTGGACCTGGCGGGGCATAAGGATGGCGCGGGGGCATCAAATCGCCATGGCCACCAATCTGACTGTAGGGCAGAGAGCCATAAGAGCCCCTATCTCCAGAGAACCCGGCTGCTGCGTCTTTGGGCGGAGGTGCTGGCGCGCCTTCAACCATCTCTCCACTTTCAGGGCGCCCAGACGGCGTAGAACCACCAATGTTCATGCCTTCTATGCCCTGTCCCATACGCTTCATCTGCAGGTCGCGGAGCTTCTCCTCGAAGAACTGAATGTTCCTACGGGCCTCGCGCATCTGACTGTCGAGGCGGGATCGGACACCATCGTTATTGGTCTGCTGTCGCATGGCATTGGCGCCATTGAGCAGGACCTTCTCCCTCTCTATTTTCTTGTAAATATTGGCCATAGCCTCGTCCTCGTTCATGATGGCGATGGGTTGCGCGTCGTCACGCGCGGGACCGGCTTGGTGAGACTTTGTTTTTCCTCTTTGAGAGAGATAGAGAGAGACGGAGGGAGGCAGAGAGGGGAGAGTCGAAGAAGAAGAACTTCTTGATGGGGCCCGACCGGCCGATATAGTCCGGGAAAGTTCGATTATCTGGCAGGTGGGTTGAGGATGCAGGAGGTGGAGAAGCTGCCAAAAGAGAAAGGGGAAAATGCAAAGCTCGAGACCAACCCCTCCTCTCTCAAGCTATGAGTGAAAGATATAGGTGCTAGTGGATAGGCATCCAGCACAACAGTAGGTTGTAGCAGAGCCACTATATATGTCTTAGCGGTGATAGTGGTGATACTAACAGAAGAAGCAACAAAAGAAAAAGTGAAAATAGGCCGGAAGCACGATGGTGGGTCGGTCGTTCCTTGGATCGTCCTAGATGGTGGTGAGGTACTTTTTGTAGTGGTGGTCAAAAGAACTTCGAATGAAGGACTTCCAATACCAAGAATGTGTTGGGAGTAATACCTAAGCAGGTCACTGAGGGCAAAATGACTCTGGGGACAATAGTGTCCAATGTGTAAGGCGTCTAAGGCAATGAAGGTGATGGGTGATGTCGTCAAGCGACGGGTGGGTATTAGTATCAAATGGCGGGGTTTTGCTTTTGTGTTGCGCTTTCGCCTTGGATCAGCTAAATCCTGGTTCTTGATTAATTCCAATTTGAAGGTACCTTACCTGAACAATGGGTAGAGATATCTCATGTTGTAAGTGGTCGATCTCTCTGTATATCCATTAGGCTGATATTGATACCGAAGACTGCTAAATTATGTACGGGTAGGTTAACAGCATAGAAGGCAGAAGTCGGTCTGTCTGGGGAATAAGAGAAATGCGCGGTAGGTTACTATGTTTGTTGTTTCCCCTCTGTGAATTCAGATTCTCAGAGCGGGCAACGCGGCTCTCGGTCTCTGTTGTTACGGCTTCTCATTCTTCAGGTGCAACGTCAAGGGGAAAAAAAACCCTGGTACTTTGCATCTGGTTCAGGTTCTGATAACCCGATCCTTTGTCTAACGTGTGATCCGCACGGGTACAAAGGCACAGACACACCCGACACAGAAGAGGCAGCATCTGGGGTCTACTCCGAGGAAGAGATGACCAATCAATAAGTCAAACAGATATGGGCAAGAGAACAATAAGACGGTGAATATCGTTGGTGTCCTACAGTCGTACACTCATAGGTGTCTACCAAGTAATACGAGCAACTTGCTTGTTTAGTACCTAGGTAGGTATGTGCCGGGACTTTCAGCACCCCCGGAAGAACATACAGGATCACTAGATAGCGCTTGAGTTAGTGATGGTTTAGTGCTATTCTTGATATCTGCCTACCTCCCTAGACCTTGTAGATTACGTACATGCGCATGACTTCCACGATAAAGACGTGTGCCTCGGCCTCCTTTCGCATGTTTGGGTCTCCCGGATCGGACCACGTATTATGATTCAGCTGTGGTAATAACAAACTCCTTATATCGCTTTAGGTACCTCCCGTATCCAGTTCTCTGAGCAGACTGGGAAAGTCCGGATGATAGGCCATCCCCAGTATCCATGGCCAAGGGAAGCCAACTAAACCCCGCCAACAAGCACGGGCCATATGCGGCTACATAAGGTTAATGGAGCAAGATACATAGTTCTGTCGTCCCGAAGCTTTCTGGAGCTCCCTCGAACGAGATTCTTTTGCAGCATTTACAATCTGCCTAGCTTGAAACCCAAAAACTCGCCCTTGTTTGATGGAACGATGCTGTATCTATGAGCTTTAGGGCCTGATGCCGCTTACCCCGAGGCTTTGAGGCGCGAAAGGGCGACTCCAGGAACGTAGATGGTCATCAGTTACTGTACTGCTGGATAATCGACTACGGTCACCATACTGGCCGCAACAAGGATCGAGCCGGACGAGCATCCTCAGTATCTTGCTGTGCCACAAGTGTTCCATAAAGGGTCGATTATGAGGCACAGTCGGAGATATACCTGCAGAGACCTGGAAAATTCGCTAGAAGTCCTACGATTACGGGAAACGGATAATGTCCTGGTGCTTACTAGCGTAGGACCAAGTTGGATTGCGCCGACGACTAAAGTTATTCCCGCTATGACCTCGTGTTTTTCGTGTCTCCGATGTTTCTATAATGGAATGACTCGAGTGCAAGTCGTGTGGGATAATTATAGCCTATATACGGTGAGCCAAGCCGCTTTCATGGTCTCTGTTAACAGAGCGGGAGACAAGTCTGGACCTAGGGTTTCCGCGGCGTCAAGGAAACATGCATCCATCGACTAGACAGCTGCTCTTCACATGCGTTCGAGGTTCCCGAGGTGAGGTAGCCGAGGGAAACAGAGTTCTAGTTCTCAAACTTTCAAGGGTTTTTTCTAGTTTCGTTCACTCTAACTACTTAGCTAGAGTAATAATGTAAATCCCTGAGAGACCCTGATTCCGGGGACGCGTGTTATTTAGTTATTTGACGGGTTCGATGCGGGAGCGTGTACGCTAGACGTTTTTTCTCCACACGAACGACAAGCGCAACCACGAGATCGGAACCTGGCGCCGAGCGAAACTCTCAAAAGTTCGCCCGGGGTTTATTAGTCTTCTGACGTAATCTGGCTACAAAAGGAGTGGCTTTCATTGCAAGTATATGCTTCAGATATAGGATGCTCTATGGACCGAGAGGGATAGGTCGGGATCATCACGGCCTAAGGGCATGGCTTTGTGATCCTACCGGTTCCTCAAAAGGCAGCTACATATGACATTACAGTAGACTCTGCCATATCGGATTACAACGACGGAGCCACGGATGTCAATGGCGTCAACAAAATCGAGTAGATGATCAGGGGGATCTTGGAATTATCATTAGCGGCTGACAAGGCCTTATATCGCTGTCGAGATATCTAAAGTTGGCTGTGTATACCATAAACGCGTCCTCCACAACACGACGCTACGCTAACACTATACATTAACAACAGCAGTCAAAGCAAGGCTCCTGGCTACTGGCCACTGGCCCCCTACGGGGCAGGTATAATCTGGTCAGCGCCTGATCCCGACGGCCCTGGCAACGACGTTGGCTGGCTCGGCGATACCGGCGAAGGAGCCGCGGGGCTCGGAACCTGCGTGGGGCCCTGAGGAGCGCTGGGTGCATAAAAGCCGGTGAGGTTCTGGTAGCTCAGCGGCGGGGCTTGCGTCTTGCCCTGCGCAGCGGGTACCCCGCCGACGGGCACCGGGGCGGGGAACTGAGTCATGACCACTGGCGGCGGGGGTGCGGGATAGTACGAGACCGGCACCATGCCGATCCCCTGTCCCGGAGCTCCGTACGACGCGGTGCCAGGGTGCGCGAAGGCGACTCCGGCGGGCTTGAGCCGGTTGCGCTGGTGCGTATCTATACACGCGAGAACGAAGAGGACGAAGTGGTTAATGAAGGCGAGACACCACATCGAAAACATCGCGCGTAGGCACGGGATGTAGAAATTCTTCGTGTATTGACCATTGTCGTAATAATAAGCCTCGCAGTAGCTGGAGGAGTAATAGTCGAAGTAGCTGTCCTCGTCGTCATCCGTATTGCAACGCGCAACCATCCTCGCCGTCGTCATAACAATCATCAGTGTCAGGAGAATCCCAAAGACGCACGCTAGCCAGAGGCAGAGGTGCATCCCGATATGGGCACCCGGATGGATACCACGGCGGGTGTCGCTACCCTTACGCGACCTGATGAAGTAGGTAGCGAGCTCGGCACCGTTCCACAGCAGAGCGACTATGGTGATGGGTGCCGCGTACAGAGCAGTTGCGCTGGCGTTACCTCCCTCCACCGAGAACACGAGGGACAGCGACAAAATAACGACAGCCCAACACAAGGAGAGACCAGTCAGGACTAGCTTGGAAATGGTCCATGACTTGCTGTAGGGCGGCAAGACGCGGACTGCTTGCGGGTACTGAACCGGTCCGGGTTGATAGAGGTATGGCGAGTAGGGAAGCTGGCGTTGATGGTATGGTTGCGGTAGGGGTTGCTGTGCGGTCTGTATAGGCGGAGTCCCCATTCCGGCCTGAGGAGCTGACGGTGGCTGCGACTGCGCAACAGGTTCTTGAACCCGACCTGACGCGGTAGTGGCCGCTATATCAGCATCCCGTGTCGGTTCCAAATTCGCCTTTTCATGCTCCTCTTGCGCATCGTTCGTCGGGGGCAAATCCTCTTGCGCCATTGCTCATGCCGATCTTCTTGATTGCAGACTTCCTCAATTCCTGCCTAAGTCCTGCCGGCGCGGGACAGCTGGAAATCAATTACTATAAATTATTAGTTGTAATAATTCGGGATATATTTTGGGGAAAGGCAGCGGGTGTAAGTCAACATGTCAATTGAAAGCGAACGACGACAGTGAGGACAGGGTAAAAAGGGGAAATCGTAGCCAAAGCATGGGAGGGAATAGAGCAGGCAACAAGACACTGCATGAAATTTTCTTTGTTGCCTTGCACTTATAATACGTAGGATCGCTTAAGGCATCGTCCATGGGTGAAAGCCCTGGGCTCCTGGTCTAAACCCCTGACAAAGACTGGCCTAGCCCATGGCAAATAAATAAGCGCCAAAGCTGTCGGCTACTTATACCCTACCTAGCTCATATCACGACTATCGACGGTTTGGAGGTATTTGAAATATGAAAAGCAGAGTATGGTTCTTGAATCGAGTACTGTCCCTTGAGAAGTCGAATAGAAGATATTGAGTTATCAACCTGTGTTCATGGTATGTATGACTTTAGGGGGTTAAGAAAGCGCTTATGCAATGTTAGTATTATGTATCAATTGGAGCCTAAGATAGCGAGCTTATCTCAGTTCCACTCTAGCACGCTAAGATCGTCACCGAGCTCTAGCTCTACAATATTAGTGCCCTCCTAACCGCGTCGCGTTCTTTGGGGATATCTTTAGGTTGTCTGCGTCGTTTATGGGTTTCAGCCTTGTCTTATTTGGATACCATGCCTTGCAGTTCGAGCGTTTCTGGGGGTGATTAATTAATGATTGCCCGCATTGAGATTACGATACAAACCTCTCCCACCACTCAACACTCCATTCAATACATGCGATGACAAGGGAACCAGCCTCAGGCTCTTCCCGCCCAAAGCGAACTCGCCGTCCCGCGGAACAGAGCGAAGTTCCTGCCTCAAGTTCCGAGATTGTATCTGCAGTCAAGAGACGCCGCCTTAACGGAGCCAAACCTACACCCGCACCACCGGTGACGGCACCATCATCTACCTCGAGTGGGCTCAAGGTTAGCAGTCGAAGGAGTGCTAAGAGCAAATACGACGGCAAACAGACGCAGGGTACCGACACTATCTACGACCGTCTCCCGGGGTCTAGCGAGAATGGAATAAGGAGTAAAGCTTTACCCTTGCAGGGCACTCCGGCGATTAAATACAGGGCATTAGGTCTTAAAGCCCCACAGAGTCAGCCTGTGCCGAAACCCAAGAACATATATGACGTGCCGGAAGACGAAGATGATCTCTATGTCCAAAAGTCAGGCGATGATTACGGGAAGAGCCAAGAGCCGAAATCCCCAAAGAGAAAAGCAAGTAATGGCGCGTCTGGAACCGCTTCAAGGAACGGAGTTTCCGCGTCAGCGAACTCGCCTCAAAGCGAACGCGGTGCTACTGCTACAGCACTCGAGCATGCAGATGCTGAGGGAGACAATGATAATAACCCGCCGAGGCGACGCGGCCGGCCTCCGAAGAACCAAGGCAAAACGAAGCTGCCAACCCCTGTTAAGGAACCGATTGCTGCCCGGCTTGCAAATTCTGTAGTCGACTCGCGATCTCGTCGAGAGGCAACCATGTTGAAGGGAATCCTATCACCACAGAAGAAACGGGCCGGCCGGCCTCAAAAGAGCGTTGCATTTCACGGCGATGGAGAAATGCAAAACACCGAAGTCTATTTTGAGGACTTACCGTCCAATCCGAAAAGCCCGGAAGCACCAAAGAAATCAAGTAGGGTACAGGTGGAAGAGGAACAGGCGTCTGAGGACGACGGAAGCGGCGACGAGGGCAGTGAAGATGATGAAGTCTGCGCCCTTTGCTCGAAACCTGACTCGGAACCACCTAACGAAATTATTTTCTGTGACAATTGTGACATGGCGGTCCACCAGGAATGCTATGGCGTCCGTGTTATCCCGGAAGGCGATTGGATTTGCAGAAGTTGTTCGCATGAGGATGCCACGTCTGGGGTTAAACTAACTCCCGGCACCCAGGAACCATCAGTAGTTAAATCCGTTGAGACGCCAGACGTTCCAAATTTCGAGCAGCATCTTCACACTATGCAGCGGGTGCTATTGGACCGCTGCTGTGGAAACCGCCGCATAAAACCACGGGGCCAAAGTGAGGCTTATGAGAAGGCATTCCAGCTTGTAGAGCAAACCGTCCTGGCCGGCGAGGGTAACTCCATGATGGTTATCGGTGCACGAGGGTGTGGCAAAACAACCGTATGGATCCTTTTCAAACGTGGTAAACTAATACTAAACTCACATTTCAGATGGTAGAAACTATCATATCAGAACTTGCCGCCGAGCATAAGGATGAATTCCATGTTGTTCGTCTGAATGGGTTCATTCATACTGATGACAAGCTCGCGTTGAAGGACATATGGCGTCAACTGGGAAGGGAAATGGATCTCGAGGACGAGCTGGTTAACAAAGTAAGTCGGACCCTCACTTGATAGCTAAAACAAAAATTCTGAATGAATACAGACAAGCAACTACGCGGATACTATGGCTTCACTACTAGCCCTCCTCTCGCACCCTGCGGAGATTACAGGGGCTGAAGAGGGAGTAACGTCGAAATCGGTCATCTTCATTATCGATGAGTTTGACTTGTTCGCTACGCATGCCCGTCAAACACTACTATATAACCTGTTTGACATTGCTCAAGCTAGAAAAGCACCTATCGCCGTGCTCGGCTTGACGACTAGAATCGATGTGGTTGAGAGTCTAGAAAAGAGGGTAAAGAGTCGTTTTAGCCACCGATATGTCTACATATCTCTACCAAAAACCCTGCAAGCATATTGGGACGTCTGCCGGCAAGGTCTGTCAGTCGATGAAGATGAACTGAAAGTTGAAGGTTTCGACACCAGATTAAAAGGCCTCAGCGAGTTCCACGACTATTGGGAAAAGAAGATCGAGGTATGTCTTGCCCCGCTGGACCTGAGGTTTAGTCTTCTAGTTAACACGTTTCAGGCCTTACGTAAGACTCCTGAATTCGAGGACCACTTGGAACGTCTCTACTACACGTCGAAGTCTGTACCGGCATTCCTAACTTCATGCATCCTCCCTCTCTCAACATTATCACCGTCTTCGTTGGAACTGAAATTCATTCCGTCGGCTGGATACGCCCCTCTTGAGCCATCAGATTCAAAACTACATCTTCTTGCCGCGTTGTCAGACCTGGAACTGGCGCTGCTCATATCAGCAGCCCGCCTGGACATTGTAGCACACACGGATACCGTCAATTTCTCAATGGCGTATGACGAATATACTTCTCAGATGGGGAAGCAGAGGGTGCAGTCATCTTCGTCTGGCGTGTTGGCACTTGGCGCCTCGGCCAGGAGTTGGGGTCGAGGCACAGCTGCAGTGGCCTGGGAACGTCTCGTCTCCCTCGGGCTGCTTATCCCGGCTGGAATTGGGGGGAGAAGTAATGCTGCGCATGGCGGATTAGAAGGCAAAATGTGGAAGCTCGACGTTGCGCTGGAAGAAATCCCAGCGGCTGTCGAGTTACCCGGTTCACTGGCGAAATGGTGCACCCAGATATAGTCCGATTCCTTCCGACCATCCTATAGCGGAGATTGTACACGACCAAGCGAAGTATCTCCATAGCTTCCGGTCTATTAGATGAGCCACGCCATTGCATAATAGCCTGCAGCCCGCACCTAGTATCTACGACTTATGGGCCAGCGGACTTCTGATGTTATGTCGGAATAGA
Source organism: Monosporascus sp. CRB-9-2 (assembly GCA_004155915.1). NCBI lineage: Eukaryota > Fungi > Ascomycota > Sordariomycetes > Xylariales > Monosporascus > Monosporascus sp. CRB-9-2. The sequence continues at coordinate 62,038 of QJOA01000333.1, forward strand.
AACTATCCGAGGCTTTGAACAGCACATTCTTGGATGAGATACACCTCAGCTATTCCATAATAAGAGCGTGGCTTGGGGCTGTTCTTTTTTCAACTAGTAAATCCGAGCCAAGTCTCCTCCCTCCCTAAAGTCTGGAAACTACATGGTTTTTAGGTTCCGATGCAAGGGGTCGTGGCGGTGGTGCCAAGAACATCAGCCAACTAAGCCAGTAAATAACCTTCAGCCACTCCCATTCGCCCAAACTCTCGTCACATCACGAGACTTTGTCATCGCACTGTCCTTTCGGTAGTTAATTTAACGACATAGATAAAGCGCAACCTGTTTTCGACGTGGATATGAAGGGACTCTAGGATTTGCAGACGGCTACTCGTTTCCTCATGTAGATTTACTGTCTCGAGTTGACCTTCCTACCTTCATACACACCTGACGCCCCATCGTCTGTGTCTTCCTGTTGTCCCATCCCCGGGGCGCGCATATCAGCCGCACAAAGACGACTTTGATCTCCCACCAACGCGGCACCACCGGCCATGTCGAAACGCACGACATTCACTACAGTCTCGCCGCTGCCGTCGGACATCACCAAGCGCGAGGTGGTGCTCGAGTTCCTGCACGACCACGAGCAGATGATCGACGCCAACCCGCTGGTCGTGGAGCGGCACCCGGTCGCGGCCCCGGCGCGCGCGCCCGCCGACGAGCGCGCGTGGTGCGCCTGGTGGGCCATCACGGACAGGATCGCCTACCTGCCTGGCGGGGTCCTCACGGTCGACATCACCTACGAGGCCGCCTTTAACGACCTGCCCGACGGCCTGCAGACCCACGTCTATGCGCCCCTGGGCACGGACATCCGCGGCCGCTGGAGCCTCGCCGGCACCCTGCCCGGCGAGCCCGCCGTCCCCGTCGAGATGGGCATCGGCGCGCCCGCGCAGGGCCTCTACATCCGCGAGGTTTGTTCGACGCCACCCAATGCAGCGCCCTCACCCGAGGATTCTGAAAACTGACGATTGCATGCTCTCCCACCGCACCAGGACGTCGACCTGCGCTGCAACTTCCTCATGACCCCGTTCGTGAAGAAGCCGCTCCAGAAAGCGCACGAGGTGATTATCGAGCGCCTCGTGGAGAAGGTCAGGCAGGTCACCGCGGCGAGTCTCAACCAAAGTATGAGCATAGAGCGCAGTGCCGCGTCGACCGTTTGGCAGCGGTAACCACGGATAGAAGTATGAATATGGATCCCCGGCGGCATCGAAGGCCTTTGCACGTGACGCCCTTGCCACATACGCTCGGGGCGACTCGAGGTCCGCGTCACCTTGGGCCATCCATGAGTCCTGGCATCTTTAATGATCAAGGCCACGTCAGCGCCGGCAGAGGTGTCAGCATGTCGTTCAGGCTTCGCATGGCGCTGGACGGTCAGCAATCACGGCACAACCAAGTCCACAACTCAAGGTTAAAATAGTAAGACTGGCATACAGCTCGGTTTTGAAATGTCTATGAAGAAGCAGGGAGTATGACGCTGCGGGTGTGGGAGCTTGCCTAGAGAAGGAGGTACCTGGCAATAGCGCGTCTCGGCAGAGCGTGACCTTTTAGGTTCTATGGAAGCTGTGATACGCCTATCAGCGAGTCTATCAGCATCGTGGCGACGCAAGGGGGGTCGGACGACTTGGTCGTGGTCGAATATCCGCCTCGGGAAAGGCAGAGCAATAATTCGACCGCATTCAGACATTTATATATCATGTCTCCGTCACGCATTTGAGTCTTGAAAGCACAAGCTCACAATAGTCTATAGACTGAGCTCAATCCAACCCTAGGCGTCAATTATATACAAGTATTGGTACACGACTCGCCAGAGAGACAACAGTAGGTAAGTAATGCACCGATCCACATTTCAACCGCTTTACCCGATAACCCTTATATAAGTTACCTTGAATGGGTATCTGGCGCCTCAGGTATTACTGGGCGGGGGGAGGCAGGGGATCCTGGGAGCCACGCTGGGGGGTGTAGTCGGTATGTCGTAGCCCCTCGCCTCCTCCTGCCACTTATGGGCCTCGTAGGACTTGATATTCGTCCACCTCGGCTAGAATTCGATATTGGCGGGGAGAACGTTGGGAGGGTTAGTGTAGACGCCACTCGTTATCAGATGTGGGCCGAAACCGTAGGGAAACGCATCAGGGGCGGACACACCGGGCATCAATGGTGGATTTTCCGTGTCCCAGCCGGCCGCCACGGGGTCGGGCAGGTTTGGATACCTGCCCCGGCCATACCGAACATCCGAGGCCACCGCCTCCGTCCTCCCTTCGAAGCATTTCCAGTCGTCGTGGGTCAAGTCCAGAGGGAACCTCGCGTCGACGCCACCGCTTGGTATTATGAAGGGTAGTGGGGTGGGCTGCCATCCATTGGGTATCTGGCCGGGTATGAAGGGGGGGCCGTGCCTCATCCAGCCCCGGCGAGTGTGTGAGGTTATACCGCTGGTGTCGAACTTGGGCCCAAGGGTATCGTATCGCAGCATCACGCCTTCGTAGTGCGTGACAACCTGGTAATGCTCCCTCTTGTCCGCGTCAGTCACGAGCATCAGTTGGCCGTGGAGTTGGCCGTAAAGCCAGGATCCGTACACCTCGCGGTTCATAAACCGTATGGGCGGCATTGGGATTGCCTGCTTCGGCGAAATTTGGTCTGAGAAATAGGATGACCTCCTTCTGGAAATAATCGGCGATGACCTGCATCATCCCCCTGAAATTACCGTACATCGGGGATCCGGCGTCTACTCTGTTCTCGTGTAGCGCTCTCAGGATGCTCACTGTGCAAGAAACTAATGTCAACTGATGCCACAACAATATCCCCCTGTGAGTCCTAACTAAGCCAGCTCGCAGAGGCCTAGCCAGTAGTTTTTCCTAGTTGTCTAAAAAGGGGAAATAAGGCTGATGGAGTCTAGTAACATACTCTTTCCCCACTCACGAGTACTGTCGGGAATGCGCGTTTCGATCTCCAGGCTGGACTGGCGCTCTAGGTGCACGTATAGTCGATGGCGGTCGTGGCTGGGATGGTGGATTGCATAGTTAAAGTAACGCCAGATGTGATACTTCCTCGCAAGCCAATGCCCTCGGCGCCATCAGAACGGATCGAAATAGCTAAGGAGGTCAGCAGAGTGCTCTCTAGCGAGAGATAGCTAACAGGACAATACTCACTACAGGGCGTACCACAGCGAATTCCCGTCTTGCCCGAAGTCCTGTGTATTAAAATAACGGATGAAGCCTTGGCCATCGAGCGACTTGAAACCCCTTTCGCCAAAACCATCTGCCGTAAAACGAAGGGCCGGTTAGCGGATGCTCCCAGGGTGCTCTTACTCCTACAAGGGTCCGGGAAAGGGAAGATATGTGCGCGGAACAAGCTTACTTACCCCATGCCGGCCTCAGGCTCTGCCGGGTTCTGCCACGATTCCAGCCTAGTTGCCTTATCGAAGGCATTAGGAGTTGCGCATCGCGGTACTGGATCTCCAAGGCGGCGAGTTGACCCCTGCGAGCGTTGATATGTGCGGTTATCGCGGGAAACGGCAGCGGCGCCGGGACATCCGCCCAAGGAACAGCGCTATCAGACACATCGCCGTTCGCCGAAATAATTGGTCCGCTGAGGTCCGGCTCAAAATACTCGAACCGAAACTGCGGGAGGGTGCGCGCCGCCATCATTACCTTTCTCATCCTCCTCCGTCGCCCTGCCCGCGAGCTCGCATGTTCACGCGCGGGCAGCCTCGAGACCTCCTCGAGCAGTCTGGCCAGGTAGTCGCCGATCTGCTCGAGATTGGGCTTCGGACGGGCAGGAACAGCCGCAGTCGACGCAAGCCCAATGGTATGCCAAGCTGTCTGGATGTCGCCGTAGTCGAGGATCGTTCTATTGTCAGATAAGCGTCTGAGGGTCGCATCCAGGATAGGGATAGCACTGCCAGGAACCGGACCGGGCACGGCCTCGGCAACCCGTCGCGCAAAATGGGGTACGGGTGGTGCGTCCATCAGAAGAGGGGGGAGGGGGGGAATACGAGTTTGACTGTATAGCGTATTGAGCTGGTTGCCGCTGGTACAATTACAACATCTCCCAATAGGCCGTGACTACAATTTCATTGCAAACATATGGGCCCAATAGAGATTCCGAATGCAGTGCCAGGAGCTTGTGTCTTCACACAAAGGGCCAGAGAAATAAGTATAGGTGTCTTTACCCTGAGAGTTTAAAGCCGCAATGCTACAATTCACCCCAGAACCTCGTCCTAAAGAAGCTCAAAGCCGGTACATAAATGTTGGACTGGTGAGTAGGGCCACGAGTTTCTAACCATGCTGGAAGACGTTAACCTTTGCCGCAATACCTATAGCTGGAAAGTCAACCCTTGGACGATCATCGCAGGCGGCGTTGGGGAGTACGAGACGGTTCTTGTGAACAAGGAGTCGCGGACCAAATAGGCCAGTCAAAGCAGATGAGAACCCCGTGATACACATAGTCATTGTACATAAATCGGAAAAAGTTACGGTTACAAATACGAAAATGGTAGATGCTCACGCTATGTGGTAAATCTCCCTCGGACTTGCAAAATATCTATTAATAAATAATCGACCTATATGATGCCATGAAACCTAAAACGAACACCCCAGACCCCAGTCCCCATCTGCGATTATTCATGAACCCACGAACTAAACCAACTCCCAACCCGTCCGTCCAATTCACACTCTCGCACTCAAAACTGCCGGACTCCCTCACAGAGCAACGAGCCCCAAGAGCGCGGCGGCGAGCGCGCCCAGAACGCCACTGCTCCTCTGGCCGGCGTCCGCGCCCGAGACCTGGATGCCGGGTGACATGGAGGGCGGCATCGGTGCCGCCGAGGGCGTGGCCGCACCGCCCTGGGCCGGCGGCGCCGCGGGTGGCGCGGGCTGGAACGGCGGGGGCGGCGGCTGCGAGGGGCCCGTGGGCACCGGGCCCACGACGCCGGGGGGGCAGAGGGACGAGGTGACGGTGGGTACGACCTGCGTTGTTTCATCTCATTGTCAGTTTTGCTTCCCTTTTCTCTGCCCTTTTCCTTCTTTTCTCGCAGGCTAAGCTAAAGGGGTATGAAAGGGGAGGTAGGGAATTTGGAGAGGGAACGGGACAGGACGGGCGCAGGATGGCTAGCGAGCTAGGTAAATAGGGGGCGGATGATTGCGGGGAACCCGGAAACTTACGCTGGTGATAGTGCAGGGGCAGTTGGTCACGACGAGGGTCTGGAAGGGCACGGAGGCCGTGTATTCGCAGTCGTTGAATGTGAGGACGGTGGGCGTGGGGCAGACGGTGGTGAGCTCGGCGACGACGACGGCCTTAGTGACGGTCGTGTTGTACCAGCTCCAGACGGGGGGCGCCGCCGGGGCCGGGATCGGGGCCGAGCCGTTGACGATGGGCAGCACCGAGTTGAACGGCGCGCGCGTCATCGTCGACGACGGCGACATCGGCTGCTCCATCGGCATGTCCTGGGCCGTGGCGCCGTTGGCGGCGACGAAGGCGAGGGCGCCGAGCGCGACGGCGGCGTTCTTGTGGTTGTTGTGATACATCGGTACGGCGAGAGGAAAACGAGCGACTGCTACTAATAGCGCAGCATGGGTGAACGAACGGACTCAGGGGAGCGGAAAAAGAAGGGGGGAAAGCCCGGTCCTTCCAGCAAACGCGTTTATGGTGGTGATGTGATGGTTGCTTGCTTCGGGAGAAAAAGGGAGGCGGAAAGGAATAAGGAAGGCAGGGCGGGTTTGAACCGAGTGACAGAGACGGCGGTGGCCCTTAAGAAGGCAAGGAGGCACATAGGCCAGGAGACGTAGGCTCGCGTTGAGGAAGAATCTGTAATAAGACAGACGATGCCCGGCGCCGACCAATGGAGGCGGGGGGAGACACAGGTCAGACAAAACAAAGCAGCCATTTGGCGGTGCTTCCCCCTTGCCCACCTGGAATGCGCTAGACGACTCTCTCCATTCCATCCACCATCCCTTCGGCGGGACCAGGAACGGTCTGCACAGATATGTTGGAAGGACCGTTAATTTCATCGGAGTAACGCCAGAGATAGCCCGCAGTTTGATTTGGATTTTCATTTCGGAAATCACGGCCGACTGACGGCTTGATCTAACATAGGAGGGTTCGTATGTACAGGTCGCCCCGATGCTCCTCGAACGCATCTATCCCGTTCGACCGCCATGGCATAGCTGATGATGGTAGCTGTGCTGACAAATGGAATAACTTTAGCGCTCTGCAGCGCTCCCTAATCCCCCCTTTGCAGAGCGGAAAACCCGCTGTGGAATTTATACAATGCGAGATGATGCCCGTCTCCGAATGCCTGTTAAACAACCGACTCTACCACCGGTTCTTAATGCTGCTTCTTTTCCGTCCAACCATGCTCGAAGGTCGACACCGGCGGAAAACGGTTTCAAACTACCGCGCGGGGGGGGGGGCGGGGGGGGGCG
>QJOA01000334.1:0-67788 GCA_004155915.1 Monosporascus sp. CRB-9-2
AGCCCAGTGAAGCGGCGTCTTGCCATCATTATCCTTCGCGTTCGCGTCGGCGCCGCCTTCAAGAAGCTGCTTAATTACGGTATCGTGGCCGCGGCCGGAAGCCCTGTAAAACGGCGTCTCGCCATTATTATCCTTTGCGTTCGCGTCGGCGCCGCCTTCGAGAAGCTGCTTAACCACGGTATCGCGGCCGTTCCAGGAAGCTATGTGAAGCGGCGTCGAGCCATCATTATCCTTCGCGTTCGCGTCGGCGCCGCCTTCGAGAAGCTGCTTAACCACGATATCGTGGCCGTTCTCGGAAGCCCAGTGAAGCGGCGTTCTGCCATCATTGTCCTTCGAGTTGATGCGAGCGCCGGTGCCGAGAAGCTGCTTAACTACGGTATCGCGGCCGTTCCAGGAAGCCCAGTGAAGCGGCGTTCTGCCATAAAAATCCTTCGCGTTCGTATCGGCGCCGGCCTTAAGAAGCTGCTTAACCACGGTATCGTAGCCGTTCCTGGAAGCCCAGTAAAGCGGCGTTCTGCCATTATTGTCCTTCGAGTTGATGTGAGCGCCGGTGCCGAGGAGCCGCCGTACCATACCGCCACGGAGAAGCCACTGCAGCACCGCGCCGTAGCCCTCCCCGGCAGCCCAGGAAATGGACGACCTTCCATGCCTACTATCCTTGACGTTGACGTCCTTCAAAACCTTCTTAGGAAGCCGCTCCACTATACTGCTTAGACCGAAATAGGATGCGACTAAAAGAGATGTAAAGTTGCCCGGCATAGCTCTTGTCGCAACTTTTTGGTATATTTCAAACCACGCCGAGGTTGGCAAGTCCGGCCGACAGTATGACATTGCCCTCTCAACCGCCCAATCTTCGCCATTCCAGTTCGCTTCGCGAAAGTGGTCAGCCCAGTACTGCGCAGCATATTGCAGAAATGTACGCATGGCGATGTACTGATGCTCATCTGCACTTGCTCTAAGGCCGCTTAGATTAAAATCTAACAGGGAGAGCCGCAGTATACAGATCTCAGCAAGGATGCGATGTGACTCCTTCGGATGAAGGGAAAACTGCCACTGTAGCGCAGTGTTGTTGCCAAGAGGTGAGGACCCCGATGGTGGGGGAACTAAGAACTCGCGGGCGGTTTGATGAAGTAGGTAGACCTTGGAGTCGACGCCGACCACAAAAAGCCCGCAAAGCTGCCTGATATCATCGCGGAATTTTTCCTCCGGCACCAGATCTATGTCACCAATTGATTGATGTTTGGGACCTATCGCCAAAGCCAGGGCCATCTCGGACAGAGTAAGTGGCCTTGCTGCTGCGACAACGATATGGAGAAGTTTTCTGGCGAGGCTAATATCTCGACTTTTCGATAAGATTCTGTTGTATGCCTCAGAAACTGTGCTGGGAATGTTGCGAACTTCCGATCGAATTTTGCCTGGCGTGAGAAGGATACCGTTTTGGATCTCGTCGAAGACTAGATGAACCCATAGGTAGGTGCGGCTCTGTACTAGAGTAAGTTCTTCTACAAGAACATTCTGCTCCTCCAGGCCGAGTTCTAGCGTTCGACTAATATCCATCACTCTGCTCCTGATAACCATATCAATCTCGTGGGATATCTTAGTTATCTCCTCCTCGTTTTCTCCCTTCAAGTGGATGGTAGGTAAGTCGCATTCTAGATGCCGGAAGCGCCTCTTAATATCCACATAGGGCCGGCTGGTTAGAAGGAACTTTAGTGCTGGAGCATGAGTCGTCCTGCGCGAGAAGAACGTGCTGATAGCATCGATCAGCTGATTCCGCCCTAAAGTCTCGCATTCGTCAAGAGCGTCGAGGATGCAAACAACCTCCCACTTCTTATGGCCAGTCGTAGCGGAGATGAGAATATCCCAAAGGTCGCCGAAAGACGTGAGAAGTGTGGCTCCTTTATCTTGGAACTTCTCGAGAATCTGGGTCGAAAAAGAGGCTGGATGATGGTCAAAGACTTGATGTAATATGGAGCATAGTGCAGTTACTAATGATCGCTGGTCTTCGAAATCTTCCTTGAAGAAAAAGTAGCACGTCGTTCTCGTAGTCGTGCTCGGCAATACCTTATCAGCTAAATACCTCGCCAGAACTGACTTCCCGCATCCTGGGTCGGCAGACACCCAAAGCAAGTGAGCCGTACTGCTCTGATGCCAATGTTGGAAGAGCGAATGGTTCGTGAACCACTCGCATGTCCCTTCGACTCGCGGCGGATTCCGGTCCTTACGATCTCGGTACGGACAAGTATAGAGTTTCCGGAGCCATTCTATTTATTGTTAGCGAATTATAATTATAAATAGTATAGAAATAAAACAAACTTTGACGTTTCGGGACGTTTTCGATCTCCTTCCTTAGACGTTGTATAGCATTATCCCTCCCCTCGCCATAGTTAAGCGGCATGAAAACACCGAAAATCCCTAGAAGACAGTACGCCCAATCTTCCTCGCGCGTGGTATGGCGCATCTCTGCCCATCTTAGTCGCTCGTCAACATCGAATTGATCAAAAGGGGTTGTTTTCCGAAGAGCTGGGATAGGTATTTTCGTAATTGTGTGAATTTCTTGCTCCAGGGATATCTTGTCGCCGAGGCGCAGGCCTTCCCGCGAGAAGAACTGCACCGATGCCGGGGCAAGAAGCTCTTGGAGCGTCCAGCCCCGAGTAAACCATTTGCTTCCTCGAAGCACCGCTTCCCGGGAGAGCTCGACTTGGTCGCTATCCGCTTGACTGCCATTCTGCGAAAGGACGGCGGTCATGGAAACATCTGACAAGTAGACGTAGCACTGAGCAGCGTCGCGGTACCATCGAAACATAGAATTTATCGACGCCTGGACCTCGTCCATGGTCGATTTGTCGATGCAGCAAGTGTCCACCCAGAAGTATTGCAAGCCGTCTCGTCTTGCTTGTTCTGCACAGAACTCGATCTTGCGATAGGCCGACTTGGTTTTCCCGGCGCCATTCTCTATGTCTTTGAAGGTAACTTCTTCGGCAGTATTTTCACTCCATCTATGCGATAATATCGCGTATGGGGGAATCTCGTCGAAGAGGTCCTTAGTCAAGCTGAGTTCGCCATTCTGATCGCGCGTCAAGAGCCGCATTGTTTCGCGTTGAGATGGCTGGTCGCTCGGGAAAAGGTTCGTTCAAGGAGTAGCTTGGTGCCGGGTCCGCTTGTCTGAAGGAGACTCTACAGGCAGCCGGCGATCGCAACTTGCCAGCCACTATTGAGCCTCTCAGACTAAACGTTCATCCGGAAACGGCATCCGCAATACCTGTCACGGGTACGGTCCGTTCCTAGTGCCAAAATCGCTAAGGTGCAAGATAAGATTGGCCTCGCGCCTAGACAGCTTATCGATTGATGTCGATAAGCAATCGAGCAAGGTCGTCCGCTGGGTAGATTGGTGACTATTTTCATCCACAGGGTTTCGACCCGATCTCGAAACGCCGCATCGCGAGCAATCGCTGCCATGCCTGCTGCCTTGGTGCCTAATTCGGCAGCACTCCGGTAAATCGTTCATCCTACATATGTAGTCCCAAGAGGTGAAGTACTCCACCATGTGAAGTACCACGTGTCAATAAATCACAATAAACACTGTGTCGGGAAGGTCTGTGCGTTCGAAACATTCCCAAAGAGTCTGTTTGAGAGGAAACCGATTTCGCTCCTAGCTGTAATGGATTCCCTATATGAAGGGGTGTCTTGAATTTTTAGCGAATCAAATGGCTGAGGGGGCGTGCTGAGCCACTGCCTAGCAGAGCGCACAACCAGTGCCTACGGGCGCCGAGAGAGCCCTGCATGTGTGTGTTTGGCATGCGGAGACCAGGAAAGGGACCTGAATCGGGAGTTCGGGGAAGCTAGAAACCCGTTGAAGACATCAAGCCTCGAACTCCAGGACCGTCCATCCAAGATGAGGATGGCCCCGCTTTTGATGCATAACCTGCCTAGGTATGAACACATACTGTACATAACCCAGTCATGCCACAGGATCTCCTGTCGCCTCCACCCTTTCGAATCTCGCAAATAATTTTGTAAGGGCGCCACCAAATCGAGAATCAAGTGCACGGATGGAATGATCTGGTCGAAGAGATCTAGACGGTGATTATACCCCTTTCCCCGGATACTCGGCTTAGTAGATAGAATGTAAGGGGTGGGTGGGGCATCTATGTAGCTATGGGGCCACCACTTGGCAAAGCGCTTTTATACATACTATGCAAGGCTCTGGTGTGGAGGGACCACCGCAGCTGCAGCGATAAACATGACAATATATGAAAGATAGCCATTCAATTCAAGGTCCATGAAAGCAAATCGAAAAAATGGCAGAATGTTAATCATGGATGCACCCTTCTGGAGCTGCAGGAGGCCGTTGTTTGCTGCCCAATTCGGTCTGTTTCACATCCCAGTAGTAGGGAGAGCAGTAGATTGGGCTAACATGACCGGAACTTTTGAGGCGTCCAAGACCCTTGCAGCCTGCATCAAAGATAAAGAGCTTTCTCTTTCACACCAGGCTTCGCTGCGGGCACATCGTAGACTCTGCCTGAGCATGAGAACGTGCAAGAGTTCCCTATAAATCAATCCTGCGCACTCGCTCAACTGTGCGGCTACGGTTCTACCTTACCTACGCTAACTTTAGGTAGCCCGAACGAAGAATGGGCGACATTCTCACCATGACAGGGGATCTGGCAGAGCAAATCTCCCAGAAGACCTCGGGTCTTGTCCAATCTAGCAACCATCGAGATCTCCTCGACGTAGTCGACTCGTTACGCTCCCACGGCGTTAGCCATTATGTGGACTTGCCGCAGATTATCGTGTGCGGGAGCCAGTCCTCGGGGAAGAGCTCCACGCTCGAGTCGCTCTCCGGCATCGCCTTTCCCACCGCGGAGGGCCTCTGTACCCGGTTCGCCACCGAGCTGATCCTGAGGCGAGGTAACAAGCCGGAGATCAGGGTACACATTCAGCCAGGCGTTGGCAGGAGCGAGGAAGACCGGCGCAGACTATCCGCTTTCTCCCGGACGAGCGACCAGAAGGACTTCCCCAAGATCATCGAGGCCGCAAAGACTGCCATGGGCCTCACCGGAGACGGGGCCAAGGTCTACAGCACTGACGTACTGCGCATCGAGAGCACATCGCCAACCGCACCTAACTTGACGCTCGTCGACCTGCCCGGACTGTTCGGCGCGTCCGACAAGAACCAGTCGGACGACGATGCCGCGCTAGTTCAGAAACTCGTCACCGATTACATGCAGCAAAAGCGCAGCATCATCTTGGCCGTCGTCACAGCCGACAACCCCTTCGCAAACCAGCCCGTGACCAAATTCGCCCGAGATATTGATCCGGCGGGAGTCAGGACGCTCGGCCTGATCACCAAGCCGGACAAGATCGAGAGGGGTTCGGACAGCGAGAAGTACTACGTAGAGCTGGCACAAAACCAAAACGTGAAGCTTAACCTCGGCTGGCACGTTCTCCGCAACAAGGGCCATGCCACTATGGACGATACTGCCGAGGAGCGAGACGCGAGAGAGGCCGCCTTCTTCGGGGACTCCGTGTGGAACACGCTGGATGCGTCTCAGCTTGGCGTTAAAACACTCCGAGCCCGGCTGCGCAAGATTCTCTGGAAGCAGATTCAACAAGGACTTCCCGGGGTCAAGACGGATGTGCAATCCGGAATCAAGGACTGCAACCAGAAGTTGACGCAACTCGGCAAGGCACGGAGCACCAGGAAGGAGAAGCACACCTACCTGCAGCGGATCAGCAGTCGCCTGTCCGTGCTCGTACGAGCGGCCATCGATGGGGTCTACTCGGACGCCTTTTTCGAGTCCTACCCCGGACAACAAGATGCTTTCGAGAGGCGACTACGAGCAAATGTGCAAAAGATCCTGACGAATTACGCGGAGAAGATGCGGGTCGATGGCCATGCCCTGGAGATAGTCGAGGATTACGAGAAGCCGAAACGAACAAACCGGTTTAAACACGCCATGAGGAAGGAGTACCTGAAGGAAGTGAAGATACTCATGGCCGAATGTCGTGGTCGTGAACTCCCTGGAACTTTCAACCCACTTGTTGTGGGAGACTTGTTTAGCCGTCAGTGCAAACCTTGGGAATCCATCACTCAAAACTTGGTCGAGCGAATCCATGAAGCAGCCCTGAATACCTTTAACAAGGTGGCGTCGGAACTCTGCGATCAGAACACCAAGTCACGGTTGATGAAGGGACTGGTCCGACCGTCGTTACGCCGTCTCCGGCAGGACTTGAAAGGCAAGGTCGATGAATTCTTGAAGCCGCATTTAACGGTCCATCCCATCACCTACAATGATTGGCTGGTAAAAAATGTCCAGGAGATTCAGGAAGAGCGCCACGACCGGAACTTCGATTTATTATCACAGGAGATATGCGCGGCGACTGCTGAGACAGCATCAGAGAGCAAACAAGTTTACTTGAAGTCCCTTCTCAAGGGATTGAGGGAAGGAACCCGACCGGACGTCGAAGCGTACTCCTCATCGCTTGCAGCAGACGTGGCAGCAGCTTACTATCAGGTAAGCATAAATGACGAGCCTCTGGTCCTCTGGGCGTGTACGAGACTGACATGTCACAGGTTGCTCTCAAGAAATTCGTCGACGACGTCAGCGTGAACGCCACCGAGACCTGTCTTATCCAGCGCCTTCCCGATGTGTAAGCTCCTTATCCAGTGTCAAAGAATTAGGTATTTTGAGGCCGTTGCTAACTACTCTACAGCTTTTCCCCCGACGTGGTGTGGGATCTATCAGACGAGCAGGTGGAACAGCTGGGGTCCGAGGACGATGGCACTGTCAAGGAGCGCGAGGACCTGGTCAAGAAACTGAGAACTCTTGAGAAGGGCTTGATGGATCTGGATGCCTTCACCGCCCGATCAGGTGCACAAGAAGTCCTTTAGCATTTTGGAGAGAGCGTCACGGAGAGGAACCAGGCACCATTGCAGGCGCTACGAGGCCACGACATTGGTGGAAGTGGCACGAGCTCCTGCATGATCAAGCAAAGGACGAGGTTCTGTTGACGAGAAGGAGGTATTCCCCGGCAAGGTTCTGTACTTGAATCAATGATTCACTGCCGATGCACTTGCGTAGCTCAGATCGCGTCTCCGCGGGAGCTTACTTTATGTATCTGGGCTGTGCTCAATTAGTGCATAACTGAGATTCTGATAATTGCATATAATGATGAGCCTTGCTGCTGAACTACCCCTAGACCGCCTGCCACTTTTGGTTAATCGCCTCAAAGTGGGACGTGAGAATTCTGCCACCGCTGATAACAGAAAAATTACCACTCGCTCTATCAGTCGCATATCGCATTTTAGTATAACGTATTGCGTACCCCGTTCGACTCCCATCTGCCAATTTTAAAGTCGATCTTGTTCAGTCATTTATAAAGAAAACGCTCAGTCTCATATCTGATTGATTAACGGAAACTCCTGAAGCGCTGACGATGCTGAGACAAATGTGAGTCGCAAATTTTGCGCAAAGTGAGGTAGAAGATTTCGCGGCTGACGGAGCTTGGACGACAGAAAACCCCGTTCGGCCCGTTCAAAAAGAGCACTCGAAAAGAAGGCGCCGAAGAATGTCGAGAACCCCAAGACGGTCCTGTTCCTGCGCGGCACCAGCTGTTCCCAGATCGTCCAGGATGCCTTGACCGACCTGTACGAGCTGCGGCGACCTCTGAGCAAGAAGTTCACCAAGAAGAACGAAATACACCCGTTCGAGTCCGCCGCGTCTCTCGAGTTCTTCTCGGAGAAGAACGACTGTTCCATACTCTGCTTCGGTAGTAGTTCTAAGAAGGTGCGCTGCGATCGCTTACCTCGACGTTCTCATCGGAACCTCTCTGGTGTGCTAACGAGAGAACTATGGCAGAGGCCTCATGCGTTGACGATCGTCCGAACCTTCGACCACAAGACGCTTGACATGCTGGAATTACACCTGGACCCTGAAAGCTTCCGAAGAATATCCCAATTCAAGACGAGGAAGTTCGCCATTGGGCTGTAAGCAATCTTCAAATCCTTACACAACCGACCCCCATCAATCCCCTTCCCCTTTCTTTTTCAGCAGACCACTTGATGGGGAGATCGCTGACACCAGGCGCAGACGTCCTATGATGGTTTTCTCGGGCACAGCATTCGAATCCCCTGTGAACAACGAGTACACCATGTTCAAGTCCATGTTCATAGACATGTTTAAGGGCGAGGTATCGGACAAGATCGATGTGGAAGGTCTACAATACATCGTCTCCGTCTCAGCCGATGAGCCGGCCGGGGATGACGTGAAGCCTACCATTCGCTTAAGGCTTTATCTGATCACGACGAAGCGGAGCGGTCAGAAGCTGCCCCGCGTGGAGGTCGAGGAGATGGGCCCGAGAATGGACTTGTGAGTCGCGCTCTTCACGAAGCCTCTATGAAACGACTATCCAGGTTGAGAAAGACTAGCTAACCGACAACTGCTCAAGCCGGGTCGGAAGAATGAGTGAGCCGGAGGAGGCCGTCTGGAAAGAGGCGATGAAGAAGCCCAAATCTACTGAGGAGAAGACGAAGAAGAACGTCTCCACGGACCTCCTGGGTGATAAGATGGGCAGGATCCATCTGGGCAGACAGGACCTCACTGAGCTCCAAACGAGGAAGATGAAGGGGTTGAAGAGGAACAAGGACCTGGACGACGGGGTAGATCACGAAATAGCGGAGACGACGAAGCGACAAAAGAAGTGAAACAGGTCGGCATCCCTGGTGTTTGGACTTATTACATGGCGTTGGGCGTCGCGCTGTACGATACCGAATTACTACGTCTGGTGTTTTAAGCAACTTTGGGATGTTCAGACTCGACGAGGCGTAACTCTTCGGAGCCGAACGCATACACGTGGATTGTACGCAAATTAGCACGACCCATTGGGGACCGACTAGCTTCTACTGCAGGTTCCTTTGACTGCACGCTCCTTCGACTCCCCGGCCATCGTCGTTCTTGGCACTCATTGAAGAAGCGGAGCATACAGACAGAACATGATGAGACATATATACCAGGATAGACTAGCGACGTGTCAGGCCGCCTCCTTGACAATCCGAAGTCTCGTCACGACTCCTTTCCTATCCTAGGAGCCTTGTCTCTTGCATTTAGAGGGGAGCTGCAAAGCCGGGTGGCTGACCTACGTCTTCAAATGCAAATAAGGGAATCTAGATTCATTGCTAGCACTATCTTAAAAACCACTTGATGCCGTCCATAAACGGGCATCGCATATTTTAGTCCGGAACCAGCGGCTTCGTGATGAACAGGCCCTAGGATCTCGGTTGTCACTGGCAAGGTTAACGCTGGAGCTGTCGCTAAATTAGTTCCCGCCGCTAAAAAGAAGCTTGTTCTAGGCATCTCCGCCTGACCGGGCGCCGTCTCGAACCCCCTTTTTGGGGATGTTAAGAAAGTTCGAAGCGGAACCCAGGTTTAAATTGGACGGGGTGCTTAAGAGGTATTTCATAGGAATACACGCAGCGCCCATCGAACGATAGGAACACGAAAGCGTCTGCGGAGTCGACTGGTCTTTTGGAGCTTACGTCATACCTAGATTACTAAACTCTACCCCTATTGAACGCAGGCATGTCTTGGCGCTTTAATGGATCTCTGACTTTTGCACATCTCGATGCAACCCGACAGGCGAGCGGCTCCACTACCCTTTCGCTCGGTTGGAAATAGTCAATGTACGTACCCTCAGTTTAACTCCTGTTGAGAAGCTCTATGCTGCTGAATTTAGGCCCCTTGGTAGATACGGCTACACGAGCTTGAGCGAGCAGATGGCTCTCCGAGGCCTGTGTGGCCCCATGTCCGCAGCCCGGAACGCTCCGGCCAAGTTACATTCTTCGTCTATTGGAGTGATTATCGCTACTTAATCCACATCATAAAGGCCTTCCCTAATCATCAACCATTTCGCGCTATCAACCCCCCGTGGGTCTACTGGAGGCAGGCTGGTCGAATTTATATCAGAACGAAGGATTTAAAAGGCTACGCGCATCGGGGGACTGAGAAGGTTGAGCAGTGTTAAATCGAAACCACCCAAGACCGCAAACCGGCGAACGGGCCGGCTGTCAATATGTTCCGCCAGACGCATCAAGCGACCCGGACGGACATGAGCTGGAATTACCCAGCCCGACTATGACCCGTCCGTCCAGTTACATAATAGCTGGGCGCCGCCTGCATTAGAGGGGCCTTGCGATACAGTAATATAGCCACCAAGCCGAGTCTAGATACGGTAAGGCTTATGCCGCGGGTATTATGTGATGCAACCTCTGGCAGGCTCTCTGACGGGTTTGGCCAATTACCGGCCCGCTACGGAGCTTACATAGTCCACCCAATCCCGAAGTGCCGCCAAGATTGCACACGAAGAGAATTCGATCCGTCAAAGGAAAAGCGCTTGCGTGTTGCTCGCGTGCACCGCAACCCTACTGTACCTTTCTTACACGAGATCTGGAGAGTGGCAAGGGAACGTACCTTGCAGGAGGGGTGGTTTCACTCAGATAGTAAGATGCGACTCCGCAACGCATCTACATCATCCGCATCCTTTGGATGACCGCACGAGCCTGAAGTAACGGTTGCGTTTCGACTAGCCTGCCGTGTACGGTGTGGCGGGCAGCCAGAGAATGCTGTGCTATAGTGCTGATAATCTCTGGATGTTAGATCCAGTGCCTAAAAGGAATGAGGCTGCGCGATCAGCGTGCCCTACCGGAGATCCGCCAGTAAGACCGAACCCGCACTGTCCAGGTCAGATATATCTCTGCTTAGCCCAAAGCTATTCATTCGCCTCGCATGTACGAAACACTGAGGGGGGCTTCTCTTCTTATATCACCGGTCTGGTTATGAGATCCTTATTAGTTCGCAAAAGGATATCCCCACAAGCGCTGTCACAGTGCTGGGATTGCGAACCCCTGTCTTTCGAAATACCCGGAGGATTCTCAAAGCCCGTCCAGGCTCGACGAACGTCTCGAAAAACTCCGTTCCGCAGCAAATAACTCTATACGGCCGATGGCACCACCGTGTACGGTCACAATATCTAGACTTTGTCCAACCATACGGGTGTGCAACGGGTGGCTTACGGCCTGCAGATAATGGAGGGAATCAGGCCAACGCTATTACTAGTCGACCCAATCCAATATGACCCCACGCGCAACCTTTTGTAATGAGAATAGAAAGCCTCTGCTCGCTCTCACTCGTTTTGCGAGAGTAGGTTAGGTACGCTCGATCCTCGCAATTGGGGGAGTAGTCCGTCTTCGCTCAAAATCTGTTCTCAGCCCCGGATTGCCTGCCTCGTCCCATGTTCACTCTCTTTCGAGCCTCTCGAAGATGTCATGTCCCGCGTTCAATATGCGGTGCCTTCTGTTTCTGACGTTATTCGTGTGCGCACTGCGGTCGGCCATCGCTCAGGCTAGCATGGAAGGGCCTCCCGAGTGTGGCGTAAGTGAGCTACCCAATCGCAAAGCGCAGACATGCCGCGCGGGTTGCTGAACCAGCATAGTTTAGGTGCACCGAGGCTTCGGCTGCTAATTCATCATGCGCACCGTCGGATATCGCGTGTTTATGCGCAGACAGAGACCTGGAGCGAGAAATCCAAACGTGTGCCGTCGCGACTTGTTCCGTACGGGACCAGTTAGGTACGTACGGGGGTCGACGGGAGGAGTTTTGTATGTCGTGGGCCGCTAATCGTCCCCAGCGACACAGAGATACTCCTATGAGCTTTGTGGCGTCGACGGCCAGGATCGGACTACCATGATATGGACCATCGCCGTCAGCTTCGGGCTGCTCGCGCTTGCGGCCTTCGTGCTGCGATGTATTGCCAGGCTGTCCATTGTCGGCAGACGGTCATGGGGTCCGGACGACTGGGTCATGACCCTCGTCATGGTATGCGACTTAGAGAGGCACCCGTCGATGTCCCTAACTAACTCACTTCTAGGGATTTGCCATGCCGCTCGCTTTCATCTCAATACCCCGTAAGTGGCATACGATGGCAGCCGGCCGCTTGCGGAGAGACCCCGTCGCTAACACAAGACGCTTAGTTTCTAAACGCGGACTCGGTTTAGACATATGGTTCGTCGAGTACGACGACATTACCCACATACTCTACCTGTGGTACTTCGACGCCGTGCTCTACGTGGTGTCCCTATCGCTCACCAAAATCTCGATCCTCCTCTTCTACCTCACCGTCTTCCCGAAGCCCTCGTTCCGCCTGTGCGCCCACGCGCTAATCGTGGCAAACGTGGCGTACGCCGTCGTCTTCGGCTGCCTCCTCCTCTTCCAGTGCAGGCCGGTCGCCGGGGCCTGGCTGGCCTGGGACGGGGAGTACGAGGCGAAGTGCATCAGCCTCAACGTCATCGGCTGGTCCGGCGCCGCGGCCAACATCGCGCTCGACGTGGCGACGCTCGCCCTGCCCATGCCGGAGCTGTTCGCCCTCTCGATGTCGCGGCGGAAGAAGGTCGAGATCATCGGAATGTTTGCTCTCGGTTTCATGTAAGTCGCCTACCGCATCTCCCAGCGATACCTATCTTAGCGGCGGGTGCGCGTTAAGCTAAGGGATGTGGGATGCTGACTTGGGATAAAGCGACACCATCGTAGCCATCATCCGGCTACAGTCGATCATCAAATTCGACACCTCCCGTAACATCACACGTGAGCATCCTACTCTCCAACCCGATGAGTCACCATTTTTCTGTTCCGCCCCGCCTAGCTGACACATCGACCCGCTGCAGAGGACTTCGTCGAGATCGGCTACATGTCCACGATCGAGGTGCCGGTCGGCATCGTATGCGCCTGCCTGCCGGCGATCCGGTCCCTCTTCGGCGCCGCGTTCCCGAGGGCCTTCGGGTCCACTAGTCGCGGGTCCACGAAGCGCAGCACCAGCGGCGGTGGTGGTGGTGGTGGCGGAGGCGGCGGCGGCCTCTCGGGCAGTTCCCGGCCGAGCCGCAAGCTGCGCGCCAGCAACCTCGTCAACAACAAGATCAGCGTCCGCCAGGAGTGGACCGTGCTCAGCGACCCGGCGCCCGGCAGCGACAGCGACGTCGAGCTGGTCGGCGTCGCCGCCAGCGGAGGTGCGCCGGCGGCCGGAGACCGCTACCGCGATGTTGCTGGTGGCGGTGGTGGCACGGGTACCTCGATCAAGGCCGTCGTCGTCGAGTCCGCCGCGCGGCCGCAGGCCCCCTGGGACGGCACGATTGGGAACGTGAGCGGGAACGGCGCTGGGGGTGGGTATTATAAGAGTAATAGGAACGGGGCGTCAGTTCACGTAGGATAAAATGGTGGGCCCTGGGGATACTCGGAATAGATTATAATTACAGTGAAGAGCTCGTGGGGTGCGAGGTACGACGAATTTTATTGCGGACTGTGTGATAATGATGCGGGCTAACAACACCACATTTAATGATTTAAGTGCAATGGAGGGCATTGAAGCACTCCACACATCTTTTTAGAAGCTCTCATTGCGTCGAAGCCGTTACCTTGGGGGAGCTGTAATGACTAAGTGAGGCGCAAGCTCTTACCGGAGGGCGAAACGGTGGTTGGGGTAGTGGGGATTAGAGACCTCAGCAAAAAAGGGGTACTAAGCTAGCGAAATTAGGGCGAGTCTCTAAACTAGCGGCGGTCGACCTGAGTGGTGGCTTATAGCATGAACTAACTCATCATAGACGTGGCAATACATTACGAGACGTACTCACTCGCCTTGGTGTCTCTGTATCTTTGTCTTCCGAGGAAATTGGTCCTATCATGTGCTCTCCAGCTGCGATCACTTACCATCCGGGAAGTTAGCGAGCTCAAATATACCTTGCTACTGTAACAGAGGTTCTTTACTAGCTTAAGGAGGGTTTCTACTGCCACCGTGGCTGGCTACATGTCGCTAAGAAGAGAGAGTCCCGAGTACATTGTAGCAACAGGCTTAAAGGAATTCGTGGATGATATCCCTAGTAAGAACCATCCCAGACGACGTGACTCTCGTTCTTCTCGAGTACGATTCCTTGGTCACGACTCACAAGGGGACATCACAGTTTGCCTTCACTCAACCATGTCGATTACTGGAGAGCTAACTTGTCACTTCCTCCTCCTCCATATATTGACACATAACATCCTGTCACCCATCTAGTGGTCTTTCGAGTCTAAGTCCAGTTGGCTAGGATACTCTTCGTCCTTCGACGATGGCTCGGTACCGTGCGCCCTACGATGGTCATGTCGTTTATTAGTGAACAGCCGATGTGAGCAGCACAGAAGCGGATTTACTCAGGGCCAGAATTGCGAACCGACAGCAACCAAGTCTGCGTCTTGGGTTTTCTTCCCCTTTTCGGTCGACTTGCCTGAGCGCTTTCCGGATTTCTTCGTCGCCTTCTCATGCCCCTTAGCACTCGTTGATCCTGGAGAGACACCAATTTTAGACACTCAAACTCGAAATGTCCCACTTAAGGCAGGCACACCCACCAGCGTGGTCCATTTTTGGGATCTCGGGGTTCTTTCGGTGGCTAGGGGAATACCGGGTAGCGTATATTGGAATAGGGGTAGCGGTGGGTGTGGCAATAGGAGTAGCAATAGGAGTAGCAATAGCTGTAGCAATGGCTGCAGCAATAGGGGTAGCAATAGGGGTAGCAATAGGGGTAGCAATAGGGGTAGCAATAAAGGTAGCAAGAGGAGTAGCGGTCTTCCTCCTAGATACTCTCTCCAACTTAGAAGACCTAGCTGATCACCTCTGGGCCGCAATAACCCCAATCCAGGAAGACGGACATATTTATACAGAATTGTTCCTCAGTCTATGTGACTACAGCTGCTGGGATGTCGACTGTGATGACAGCCTGCTTCCGGCAAGGACTGTTCGTGAGGCATTGCACTGTCCAGCTGACTACCTCTGATATGCATTCTGGTTTTGGGCAGAGCCAACCGTAGTCCGGAGTCTTCTTTAAACGCAGTTGGCATTGCCAGTTATTCACCGCGACATGTTCTGGTTTTGGAACTGGCCAATCACGCAGGGCTCCCCAGCTCTAGCGGTCGGGTGAATGATGTTTAGGTACATATCGGTTCACCCATCTGCATTCTGGTTTAGGAGCCGGCCAATCACACAGGGCTCATCAGCTCGATCGAGTCGGTGGCTGATGTTTCGAGTCCTTATCGGTTCCCCCATCTGCATTCAGGTTTTGGGGAAGACCAATTACGTGATGAGGACGTCGCCTCAAGAGCTGAGATGCCTGCACAACCGCCAAGTCCGGTAGATAAATATTTGACGACACTCCTGTAGTACGGTTCTGTAACCATCCAATCAAACCCCAGCTGAGGGAGAGATCCTTGGAGCACAACACGCGGCAAATGGCCAAGCAGCTCTTAGGAGCAGCAAACGGGAAGGTTCATTCGAGCTGAGCCGCTAGGCATGGAGCTGCGGCGGTAGGGCTTAGCTTACAGAATCCTGCTGCTTGGGATGTGTAACCTATGTACGAATCCTCCGGTCTAATCAAACCGGCGTCGAGTCTCGACTTGGGTACTTGTCGCATTACAGCGGCACAGTGAGTGAGATTATAAACCATAACAGCTGTTATTTTCCGCATGCGACGTGTCAAGTCCTGGTTTTGCAGGTAGCCAATTACTCTATACGGAAGTGATCCACCGACCTGCTTGACACAGCTAGAGAACTCAGTGAGGCTCTCAGAAAGTACAGCGGCAGCATATAGGTACATAGCGGCACTTAATCCCATCGGCCGACATACCTACCCAACTTTCCAGCGTCTTTTGCACACAACAAATCTTCAACGACCACGCTACTCATACAACATTTAGGCTACTCACGCAACACTCAGGCTTGACAGACGACATGGATTCGAATGAATGGGAATCACACAGACCAACTATTGTGCGCCTCTATCTTGAGGAAGGATATAAGCTTCACCAGGTAGCTGCATATATGAAGGAGATGCACGATTTTGACAAGAAGTAAATACAGCCTTGTCACTCTCTTGGCATATACTAACAGTCGTTCAAGGAAAAGCCAGTTCGAATACAAACTCGCGAAGTGGGGTGTCCGCAAGAATGCCAGGAGAGACGAGTGGCAATACCTTCGTCGCCAAATGCAGAAGAGAGAAGGGAGGATATCAGAAGTCACCATCCGCGGTCGCATAATCCCAGAGCATAAGGTCCGTAGAGAATTGCAGAGATACACGACCATTCCTACCGCCAGAGAGTTCCAGGCACGATGTAAGTATTGACCTAGAATCACACTGAGACTCTGGATTAACGATCATGTTTCAGTACCGAGTCCTAAGACGCCTGAGGGCGACATCATTCGCGTCATGAGTCCGAGCATCGGGGACCTTCAACATTCATGGCCAAATAACCTTCCCTGGTTTCAGTTCAAGGAGCAGGTTCCCTTCAGTAAGTACTGCCGCTTACAATTCACTCATCTATCGTGGCTAATAGCATTCAAGCCCTCTCCTGGTCGACCCCTTTTCTCAACTCTCTGTTTGCACGGCCCGAATTCTCAGAAGTCTTGCACCCTACTCTGGGACGCGAAACTCATTCTCCCTTACAAACGGTACACTCGATTCCAGAGACTGTTTCTGCAACAATCGTCAACCTCGTCAAATCCATCCCTGGGATTGGAGGAGGAGAGGGTGTAAAGACCCAGCAACTCTGTAACATCGGAGATATGAATTCGATGGCCACGCACCTTCTGGTGGTCCTCCTGTTCCGTCTTTCAAACAAACTTCACAAAGGCGGGCTTCAGAACGAGGGAGACACCTTGCATGATAGTCTGGTCATGCAGTTAGTTGAGGAGATCTCAAAAAGCAACTCTGCATTTCTGACGGATCTCCTTAGATCCCGTAGCCACACCAGCGGTGCCATCAAGGAAGCTGTGTACGCCTCTGCAGTTCGAACAAGCAAGTATGAGATTATTTCGCAACTCCTTAAAGCTGGTGTTGATCCGGACCTGGCTGTTCCTATCTATACCCGCCAAGTCTTCAAAATTCGACGGGAGAAGGCTTCTATGGAGTGGGAAACCCCAACGCGCTTCCCGGGAAGTGGTCTGGAAATAGCTGCTTATCGACTCGATACAAGGCTCGCCGTAATGCTGCTCGAAGCGGGTGCTACTGTTGGCCGGAGTACCATTCTTCTGTACCTCGTTGCAGCCGGCAATAACCATGATCGTACCGTTGAAATCGCGCAGCTGCTTGTCGGTGCTGGATTTAAAGTCGACCGTCTATACACTCGGTACGCCTTCGCCGTCTATCTTTCGCCTCTTGCGGTCGCAATCGCTAGAAATAACAACAGACTGGCACGGTTCTTGATAGAGAAGGGAGCCGACACAGATATTTGTGAGCGCCGGCACTGGTCCTGCACCAGGAAAAAGAGAAGGCTGTTAAAGGGATTAGATGTTCTGCGCGGCTGGAGTAGTGATTACCTAGATGAACTCAATGCGGGCTACACAACGCTACAGATAGCCATCGTCGCGGGAAACACCACAATGACTGACCAGCTACTCCGACCGATTCTCAACAGGAGCAGTATCTTACCAAAACGGGCCCTGAAAGAAATCTTCCTCACTGCGTGCTTGGCGGGTGACTTAGGAACGGCCGAGAAGCTACTGGGTCTGGGTATTGAGCTGGATGAAGGATGGGAGCTCGGAATCACTCCTCTCGTTGCAACTGCTGTAAGTCAGTTTCAAGCTCACCCCTCTGCCCTGTTTCTTTGTGATTTCTAGGTTGTCGGATTTCAACGGCAATCTTAGCGACTCCTGTTGACTATGCGAGACCTACTGTATGGAATGGCCAGTTGTGTGTACATGCCTTTCCTGTGGACCGCTCTTTATGCTTCTTAAATGGCCGCTATCTCAATTGTATTCATTATTCCGTTTTGCGAATACTCATGACCCCCTGATATCAACCAAGTAGAGTAAATGCTAACCTGTATGCTACAGTGGAACCCAGACACCAAACTGGCTGAGAGTCTCTTGCGGCTTGGTGTTCGCGTGGATCCATTAAACCAGAGATTGGCAAGCTCTTCTAGAAGCCCGTCCGCGCTACACGTCGCGGCTTTTAATGGAAACACTGCCTTGGTACAATTGCTACTGGACTGTGGAGCTAACCTGAATCTGCGTTTTACGCCATTAAGAAAGGATAAAGATCTATACGATTGGCTGATTCCTAGTGACCACACAAGTCCGTTCCAGTTCGCTCTCGAGAGTGGCGATCCGTAAGTAATCTCTCGAGTCATTTCCTCTCCCTTCTCTCTTAGTCTGCGAGGAATATGCCCGCCGAAGAGACCCCCGGACGTTTATAGCTCCAAGAAATGTACCCCCCGGCAACTCCCGCGTACTGGTGCAATAAATTATAAGGAGCAATGGCTGACCCCTGATATTGCAGTGATACGGCTGCTCTACTGTATCCCCAAGCAGAACTACTCGGGGGAGAACTGGCCCAGGCTGTAGCTATGGAAAATGAAAAACTTGTTTCAGATCTCCTGTCACGAGCACCGGATATCCTGTCTTCTGAACAAGAGGGAGGAAAAGTCCTGGAAGCAGCAGCGACTTCCGGCAATATTCGGGTCGTCACATGGTTCTTCTCCTCAGGTGGCTATTACCAGTCAAGGGCGCTCTTCAAAGCAGTCCAGGCAGCTATCATGTCGAAAGATATCTCGATCGTGGAGCTCCTATCAGCCCACCGTTCTCTAGGACCTATTGATGATTACGAAGCCTCGTCATTGTATCATTCCATACAGAAAAGGGAGTGGGACCTGGTACATCTACTTCTACGGGATCCTTTTCTGCCGTGCCTAGAGATGGAGCATTTGATCTATCCGTTTGACGACATCATACCTGCCCGTCGCAGTCCTGTGTTGGGGGCCGCTTTCGCCTCTAATAATATGTTGGTCATAAAGGAGATGCTTCGTCTTGGGTACCGGCCTTGCTGGCGCGATTTCCGGATGCTAATCGAGGACGAAGCCACTACGCACCATATTTCAAGCAATGTGGCGAGTCTAATTTGGTCATTTTTTGCATCGTCCAGTGTGGATCTTACTGAACGCCAGAAACTCCTCAATTCTGCCATTGCCAACGGCCTAGTGCAAAGGGTGCGCGAATGGATTCCGCTTGTTGGCTCCCTCGATTTCTCCGTCGTGTTTCGAACGCCTCTGCAAAAAGCAGCTGAGCAGGATGACATCGTCCTAGTTCGCCTTCTTATTGATGCTGGCGCCGAAGTAAACGCGCCCGCATACCACGAGTATGGAGTAACAGCACTGCAAGCTGCGGCGGCCCGTGGGAACCTCGGGATTGCCACTCTACTAATCCAGAACAAAGCTGATGTAAATGCACCAGCAGCAAGACTCGAAGGTCGCACGGCTCTTGAAGCCGCGGCAGAGCATGGGAGACTCGACATGGTGCATTTCCTCCTTGAAAGTGGCGCGATTCTGGAAGGCCCTATGAGAATCCACTACGTCCGATCCGTCGGTTTTGCAATAAGGGGAGGTCACTTTGCAGTAGCGACATACTTGGAGGAGCACGGGGCTTGGACGGATAAGGATCGAGAACTTTACGATATGGCAGGAATACTGAATATCGATGTTCACTTTGTCTACAATGAAGAAACACAAGACTGGAAGACAAGACGGATCAATTACAACAAGGAGAAAGACGATTCGTATAGTGTGGCATATTCGGACACAGATACGGGCGACGACCCATACAGTGAATCCTCAGACGATACAGCAGAATACGCTAATCCTAGCAGTCGAACAGAAGGCGCGATCCTATCGGCGGTCGGGTTCACGGACAACGACTCAGACTGTGAATGCTCAGACGATACAGAAGAATACGCGGATTCTAGCAGTCAAACAGAAGGCGCGAGCCTATCGGCAAACGGGCTCATGGACGAGGCGATGGAGGGCGACTTCGACTTGGAAGCTTTTCTAGAGGAACCATTGGAGGGGCACCAAGGAGCGATGCCGCGATCAACGATGAGTTGGATTATGGGTGTTGATGCCAGCGCAGAAGAGTGGAATACAGAGGAGCATGGTGCGCGGTGGGGAACGCTGCTGATAGGAGGGGGAGACGGATTTCCGGAAACTTTTGATGAGAACTACTTCGACTTGGAGGCCTTTCGGGGGGATTCGTTGGATGAGGACCAAGTAGCGATGCCGCCATCGACGATGAGTTGGATTATGGAGGTTGATGCCAGCGCAGAAGAGCCGGATAGAGAGGAGCATAGTGCGCAGTGGGGACCGATGCTGACAGAAGGGGAAGGATTTCCTGGAACAGTTGATGAAAACGACTTCTGGAATATTCAGTGATCCATTGGTTGCTTTGGGTGGCGTTTGGTATAGTTACCATTCCTAGTTACTGAGAACTGATCGCTTAATTGAGAGAATGGTGAGGATAGATGGGACTCAGAACTCTCAATCGTGCGCCGCAATGACAATCTGAATTGGAGACAGGGTATCTCATTGAACCGCCATCCGAATTTGAAAATCATGCGTTGAAACACTGGAGAGCATCAAGACGAACCAAACCATGGCAATATGTCCCAGTATCGTACCTGGCCCCTTCTGTCACACAACTTGAATAATTCAATCGGCGCACGGCACCAACAGTCAGCTTCAAAGCTTTTACCTGGGCGCTAGCCCTGTCGACTTCGATCCTGTCTGCCTGCTGCCACGATAGGGGGCGGCGGAACCGGAACACCCCTTGGCTGCTATTGACTAACGAAATAAGGAAAGAAAAGGGGACAGTTGATGCTAGTAGTGGTTGAAATCGTCGATGTTCCTAGCACTTAGCACTTAGGAGACGGACAACGCGGTAGAGCACGGACGTGGCTGCATTCGTGCCTACACGCATGGATCGGGATATGCTCCCCGCATAGAAGCGCCAGCATTTGGTTTATGTTCATGCGGAGAGCGTTACTGGGTGGGACGACGAAGTCAACTGTGGGTGGAATCGAATTGTCAAGTCGAGTCACTGTGCGGCTGCATGAGCTCTTCTTCCGCCAAGAAAGTATATGTATTTATCTGGCCGCTCATTCATGTAAAACCCGTCATTACTTCTTTTCTCATTACTCTTTCCTCATTATAAACGGCCGCGAATCGAGCACGCCCTTGCCATCTTAGACCGAATGACCCGGACACATCGCCTTAGTAGGTAACGAGCTCCAGAGTCAGGTCGACGGGCTCGCAGGACGGGTTCTGCGGGGGGTTGGTGAAGACCCAGGAGATGGAGCGGTAGTAGTAGCTGCCGGCAAACTGGTAGCAGAGGTGCCAGTTCATGAGGTTGCCCTGGGTCTGCACGGGGTTGGGGTACGTCTCGTTGAAGGAGGAGTCGTCGTAGCCGCCGGGCATGTACAGCTTCATGGTGTCCTCGACGAAGCCGATCGAGGTCCACGACTCGCTGGGACTGAACTGGCCCACCGCCACGTTGCTGCCCCAGCTCGGGTAGAACTCCAGCGGGCTCGGCTGCGTCGCCGGCTCGCCGTTCTGGTCCGTGTAGTGCAGCAGCCAGCTCAGCCACCCGGGCTGGTACACCTCGCCCGTGTCCGGGCTGTAGCTGCCGTAGTCGAAGTAGAACTGGTTGTAATTGCTGCTCTCGTCGACCGGGCCCTCGATGTAGCATAAGCCCTCCATGGCGGCGCCGGTGTGGCAGGCTCCGGCATAGCCTGTAGGGGCTGTTAGCGTTCCGATCGGATAGGGGTGAAGGGACGAGACGGCATACCGTCAATGGACGTGTCTGTCTTGCCGGTGATGTGCAGCGTGAACGGCCCCGTCGTGTTCGAGGCGATCGCAGTCGAGGCCAAGGCGGCCGCGGCCAGGGTGAACTTGAACGCCATTTCGTGATGTCAAGTGGCAGTGAAGACTCGAGCTTTGTAAGAGTCGGTTGCTATTTTTACCGATGTAGCGTGAGTGTCTAGCAGTTCTCTCGAGTGCGAGGGAGCTGGGCATTTATGTATTAAAATGTTCGCCTGGCATGGCACTACGGCGCCGATCATTACGCCTTGGGGTCTGGAGATGTGGAGCGAGATCGACTTGGACGAACCTCGTGCATCGGACACAGAACCTAATGGCTACCTGCAGCCATTAGCTGACTGTAGCCCAGCGGCCTGGATCCTTACGGACGCGGACCTCTCACCGCCCCGCTCGACAGGTCGGCTGTTGGACGAAGAGGCCACTCTAGCATCGCACGGCATCATTATCGAGATATCTCAAGACACTCGTACGATGGTGAGGTCTCAGGCCCAAAAACACCAATTGGGCGGTTACAGGGGAGAGAGATCTCGTATTACGGTACATGTACAAGGTGGCATGGGTGACAGCGCGGGGTCCCTGCATGCCGTCGTGTGAGACGGTGGTTGGGGAAACGGGAAAACCTCGTATTGTTGACATCATGTGAGCAGGGATCCATGTCTAGACGCCGTTCCCGCCTATGCTTATTTCGACGTCCGGAAACAGCAATGAGCTGGCTTAACCGAGTACGTGCTAGAAGATGAAGATATGCCTCCGGAATGATCTCAAACAGGGATTGCCTTTTGGGGATTTCACACAGGTACATGCAGTAAATTGCAACCTGCGGTTCCTTCGGGCACTCGCGTAACTGATAACGGCCGATCTTGAGCTGGGTGAGTCGTTCGTTGGCATCCGAGTCAACCTGCAGGTTATCCTCAACATTGACTCTTTCGTAAGATATATTGAATTACAGTCAGATCACCACGCTCCGTAAGCTGTACGACCGCTCTATACATAGCTCAGTAAGGACTTTGGCGCCAGATGCTTCGGCCAACCGGATTTAAGGGTTCTGTACTAGGGCCGTTCTTTTTGTCTCACGATCCGATCCGATCCCGCTGCCTTTAGCCGCGGCCCACAGCTAGCGGCCAGAAGGGCTCCATATGGCGGCCATACAAACGCAGCTTATTTTATAGAGGAGCTATGGTGCAATGCACCCACGACTTCAGCCGCAGGAACCGTCACAGTGAAGAACCTCCGGTTTCGATTATCCTACGCTCCTCGCCGACTCCTGGCCTACACTTGGTTACGTACATCGGGCTGCCGAATAGAGCACTTACCAGCCGAGTGTGTGATTCCGTGACATGTGCTTTCTTCGGTGTAAATAGATAAATGCCATCTAGTGAACTCTTCGAAGGCGGCGGGCGTCGCACTCGCTTACGAAATGCATACACGGACTCCTTACTCAGCTAGAAAGTTGGGTGGGCCTCCAGGTCCTCGTTCCCGTGTGATGATATTGGGCCACAGAACCTCACATCTTGGTTCCGTATTCTTCTACCACGAGAAACCACGAGAAACCACGCGAAACTGAATGACCGGACCGGCGAGCCATCCACGTATACGGACGGATTATATTCTGGCGGTTTGCTGTCAACCATCATGGTGGATATGGTTATGTCCCTACCGTACTGCGCCTCACGAGCGGAGCACGACGAGATATGGATGCGTCCTGGGTCACGCCTGGACATACATAGCGGCCAACGGCGCACTAACACCGCCAGAACTGCTGGAACCAAGAAGTATGCGCAAGGGGCCAGATGTATTGTTACCGTAGTTGCCATGAAGAGGGGATATGTTGACCAAGTTGAGATTAACGGCATTGTAAGCTTCATAAGCTGAGATCTATCTTAACGCATCGCCATATAGCGCATCAGCACGGTCAACTATAACATAAAGTACGGTAAGATGGCATCGCGGCGACACTCGATAGATGCCCATAAGATAGTCTTGAGCTCAGTATCAATATGGACTAGCTCCTGTATAGCCGATCAGTCGGTCGGGCTGACGCCATCCCCGTTCCCTCGAATACGAGCTCACGAGATGCCAGATGCACATCCTTTCACCGGAGAGCGGCGCCAGGCGAGAAAAGGAGATCGTGGCGGCATCTAGACCGCGACCTAGCTGCCGGCAAAGAGAAGCCATGGCGGACGGACTCGGCAATGTCGAAATCCACAGCCGGCGGTCAGGGGGCCGACGCGACTAGAATATTCTCCGAAGAAGTAGTAGATGCCGACGGGACGCGAGCGGGGGAGATAGAGTCGTCACTTTCAGCTGTCCAATACTGCGCGGATTGACAGTCAGGGGTACGCAGCATAGATATGGAACGAGAAAATCGTCCAGCAGAGCTCCATCGCTGTCCGTGAGAAACGCCATGGCGGCCTAAGACTCTCCTTGATAGCAGCAGCGAAGCCCAATATCCCAACAGCGCCCAAAGCGAGGTGATTCCCGCTTGCAAAGGTGCTCGATTGCCATGCTACTGCCGGGCCTATATCTCAGCTGCTAACCCACGGCGCCAGGGGTCCGAATACGAGGCCACCGGGAGCACATGCGGAACACCGTTTCATTGAAGGTAGAACCTAGCGTCTATATCCATATCACCGCTCGAGTATCGCATCACATATCGGTAGTTACGTCGGTTAACCGATAGCAGGCCTCCCCGCGTAGCCGGCGATGAACGCACACGCTATGTCTAGAACAGTTAGCGATCCCTTCCACGGCCAATTAGGACGTTCGAGTGCCCTAGTAGTACCAGCCCCGGAACACAACCTCCGAACCACGGCCCCCTTGTCAAGAGCAGAACTGAAGAAGACCGGGAGCGGCCACGTCTATGCGCGACAGAACGGAGCCTCACAACACTCACGCAGCAATCGTCACACAGCAACCTCGGTACTCGACTCGGCCTCTACGGCGTAACGGCTGCTGAAACGCATCGTCGCTACAAACGGGTTCGCGTGGAAGAAAGCCGGTTATTGATCTAAGACACGTATGCATGTATGTTGCGTTACGCAACGTGCGTGCGTGTGAGCCCAGATCAACAAAGCCTGTCCTCCCGGTCGGGCCGACCTGCCCGGTTTTTGCTCTTCCCGCGTTGCCTAGAATCGGACCTAAAAGGGGAATCCTGAGAGGTCCCCGAGGACGTAATCACTGCGAAGCCTTGTTGCACGGATCCCGACGTACGAAAAAGGGAGCATGGCCAGCACAGAATACACCACTGTACAGGCCCGGCCATTGTCATTGAATGCTCGCCGGCAATATAATACAGAAGAATAATACATGCGTCGGGGCTCGCCTTCAACGTTTTTTTAGGCCGGAGATATTCGTGTACGAGTGTGTAAGTCTATATATATGTACAAGCGTCTGCTGCTAATGTGAAGCGTGGAGTGAGCTCGATCGAGACAGCCCTGCGAAGCAAATCCTGACTGACAATGTCTTTCCTTTCCTTGGTGCGAAGAACCTAATATCCAACCCCACGATGCGCCAATCCAATGCCTATGCTCTACGCGAGTGAAAGGAAGAAAAGAATCGCCGCTGCGGTGGATTTTTGGGGTGTCAAGAAGAAATGCGCCCTAACCCACAATCTCACCAGACTGTGTCCGAAACGCCCGTAAATGTCCTGTCACGCGGTGACTGGCTCTGAAACAGTGTCGTGTTGGTCTGTCGTGATATGTACGAGGTGTAGGTAGATAGAAAGCCGAATGGGTGCCCAAAACTCCAAAAGGCCGATGCAATGACGCTCGCCTTCAATGATACTAACAACGAGGGATACATACACCAAAATCGACTGGCAGTCGTTAGAGCTGACAGAGCTGCCGCCGACTTGCAGATGATGCATGACAACAACAAGACCTCCGTGGTGTCAAATCGTATAAAGCGGTAGCTACCTAGTCGTTTCGCCGAGGGACTGGGAAGCGCCGCGGATGGCAAAGTAGCTCATTTGGATCCCTCTGCAGCCATGCCGTATCGAGAATTATCTCCATTACTCGAATCAATCCCACAAACAATCGAAAGAAGGCTCCTAGCCGGATTTCCTGATCCCTTCAACACCGAGAGTCGGGACCTCAACGTCGCCCAGCCCGAGAACGCCCTCGTCTCTCCTCCTGTCTATGAAGCCATTACACTCGCCGACAACGAGGCCCCATTCAGCGAGCGCACGTCCCGCGTATTTTACAGCGGCGGCAGAGGCGCCTTCCGGCTCAACCGGACGGGTGATGGGCTCTTGGGTAGGAGTAACAGCATTTGCGCTTGCCTGTTGATCAAAACTGCTCCGGTCAACAGGGCTCAGGGGGTCGAAGCCATCTCCGCTGTCGAACGACATCGATATTCTGTAAGGCGTCGGAGAAACATCGGCGGGGTCGGCATTCCTCGCAGAATGTACGAGTCCCGCACGAGCGCTCCCCGAGAAAGCTCTGGTGGGAGCAGGTGGGCCGGCAGGAGGGGGCGGCGGAGCGCCGTTCGGGTCCCTCGAGCTGACCCACGATTGAGCAGGGGCCGGTAGACGTGGTCGGGTCAGGATGCGGTTGGGTGGCGCCGTGGTCCCTAGGGTATTCCAAGATAAAACGAACTTGAAAACGTATCGTAGTGTCTCGAACGTGGCCGAACCCATGCTATCCGTGTCGGAGGCAGGAGGCGTTACGGTGCTGGTCGGGCTTTTCGGCGGCGGAGTCGGTTTGATACGCGACATTGCCGTATCCCGCCGGGCAGCGTCTAAACCATTAACGGGAGTGCTGTTCCCGGTCAACGAAAGCACCCTGCCCAGGATACCCCATTTCTTCTTCGATTCCGAAGCCGGCGAGTCGAGCGAGTCGAGAGCGTCGAACACGCTTGCCGGACTACCCGTCGTTTCGGGTTGCGCCACGGTGTTCATGAAGTGGTCGAAGCCCACGACTAACCCGGGCTGCGGCGCAGGGGCCTCGGTACGGATGATCATGAACCTCTTACCAGGTGCCGGGTACGAAGGCGCCGTCGACGGGGGAAATCTGCCCTTCTTCTCGGCATCCTGCTTCAGCCACAGGTAATGGGACCACGTCGTCTTGAGCCGTGACGAGACGAGGAGGAAGATTCTGCTATCGCGGCGAGTTAGGAAAGAAACCACGGCCATGACCCGAGGGCGAACTTACGCATCCGAGTCGTCGGCGTTGCCGGTGTCCCTACATATCCTCCAGCAAAGCAGCCGCATGTAGTAGGCCCGGACCATAGGGCACCAATTCGTGAAAAACTTGCTAAAGATCTCTGGCGTGAGGAGCCAGCCGGCGCAGAACTGCTCTTTGCGGGCCGGGTCGCTGGCGATCGCATCCCAGAGCGAGAACAGCAACGAGAGGATTCGGATCTCCGACATGGAATGGTTGGACTCCAAAACTCTCTGCCACGCCTGCAGCCAGAATGGCCAGTCGACATAGTTAAGCCCAGGTCTCCGCTCGTCGACAAAATTATCAAATGCCGGCAGCGCTTCCTCGAGAAAATCGCACAGGAGAAAGCAAGCGCTGTGATCATACTGCGATATCCGCTTGGCCGAAGCCTTCATGCTCAACATAAACGCTTCGGCAAACGTATGCCGCGCATCAGAAAGACGGATAGACGCGCTGGAGAGGATATCCTTTAGAAGAACGATCAGCCTGTTGTCATTCATTCCCTTCAGCGCGTTATTGGCCGCCGCCAGCGGCAACGGCATGGCCAGAGCGTCGACACCGGTGGCGGCATCTGCCAACGCGGGACCTAGGCCGGGCTGTGCGGATTGCTCCCGGCGAAGCGTCGAGTCGAGGACGGAGAGGATCTGGGCGTTCACAAGAACGAAGCCCGGAGCCCAGGCCTTCTCGACAAGGGGTAGCTCAGGGGGCATGAACTCCTCGGCCAGGATATAGTAATACTTGCAGAAGATAAAGAACAAGTCCGTCTCCCGTCCCCGCCACCTCGAGACCCAAGGTCCACGCCAGGGTACCTTGGCAGCCGCGACGGGCGGCTTCGGGGTTTGTCGTAGAGTCGACGTTATCGTCTTCATCGAGCTCCAGGCCAGGCCAGCCAGATTCGGTGGGAATAGTCCAACAACCTCGCCACCGCCCTCGCGCTTGCCTAGTCTAGGCAAACGGAATTCGTCCGCGACCCGACGAATCGCGTCGGCCTTCAGAGCCCAGAGCCCGACCAGCACGTCCGCCATCCCCGGAGCAAAGAAGAACGCGTAGGCACACGTCTTGCCCGCGAAATTGACCAGGGCCAGGGGAGCGTGTCGGAGCGATAGCTTATCCACAACAATGCCCATCTGCGTGATCAGGTTGTTCGCGAACATCGTCCTCACGTTATGCGCCGCCGACTCGGCAAAATATTCCGAGTCGGTCGAGCCGATCGAGCCATCCGAGGACGACGCGTTCGTACCGACGCGCGCCCGCGTCTTCTCTCGTTCGCGCGGGCCGCGGTCCGAAAAGGGGGTGAAGGTTGGGGTACCCTGCCGCCACTCGGGGCGCATCATTACCAGGGTGACAACTTCGATCAGCGTCGGTCTGTCAGCCCCGGCAACAGAGCATTCGTTCTTCCCATCGAGCATCTCGAGCATTCCGGACCACCACTTGTTCAGGATGACGGCCCTCCGCTCCAGATCCTCGTGACGCAACAGCTTAGTCGACGTGTGGGAAGCGGTGTTCTTCAGAAATGGTAGGAGTGCGGAACGCACTATGGTCATCCTCGCGGGCCCAGATTTTGATCGAAATTTCCCATAATCCGACTCGAGATCTTTGAAGAGGGACCAGAGGGGATCACGAGCTCTCGGTATCTTCGGCGCGGCGGCGACATCGTCCGGAGGCGCACGGGTGCTCTTCTCGGACGCGTGTGAAAGACGGGTATCGACAGACCCCGGAGCAAGACTGCTCGACGACGAAGCGCTGCTCGCCAAGCCGCTCGAATTCTTAGCCTTCGCCAGAGCTGCTTGGGGCTTCTGCTTGATCTTGGTCAGGTAACTACCTAATTTTCCTCGCGAGTCCGCAGCCTTCTCCTCCGCGCCGTCGACGGTGGTGTTCGTTTGCCTGCGCGTCATCTTCCTGCTGAGAGCGGTACTCAAGCTCCCCGAGCGTTCGCGCCTCGCCCGAGCGTCAGGAGCGTCTTCGGGCTCCTCTTTCCTATCGCCGGGCGGGGGTGACCGCGACGTAGCCATCCACGAGCGCCGCGCGAACGACGTGAAGGAATCTGCGACCATCCTCGACTTCCTGCGTGGGGTCGGCTCCAGGAATTTGGATGCTTCATTGTCCTGATCATTTCTAGAGCCCAGCGCCGCCGCGTCCTCTACAGGGCTTCCGGAAGGCCTTTCCTCCGAGGACGGTGTGTCGGACACCGGGGTCCGTATCAGTGGTATAGATAGGGGCGACTTTCCATTATCCATCTTTTCCGCCCTCTGCTCGGACGCGGGCCTCCACTTGGACGTGGGCGATACCTGGTCGCTCCGAACGGTCGTGGTTTTCTCATCTGCGCCAAAATCCGACCTCAAGTCGTCGGTGGAGAGTGAAAGCCCGCTGCTGATTTCCGACTCGAAATCGAACGAGGGGAGGTCGAAGCCGGGCGAAGTCGGGAGACTCTGCGAGCTCGGGGGGCGGCCGTGTGAGGAGGGAGGAGGAGCCGGGCTCGACGAGAGGCGACGCGGGACGGCAGACAGCGAGTCAGAAGACGAATGCGACCGGTGGAAGAAGGTCGACTGGGATTGCGAGGCTGATTGTGACTGTGACTGCATGGGATCGACGGCAGGCACCGTCACAGTCATGATTGAGGCGCTCATCTCATGGCCTGAGCCATGAGTCTAGTAGCGAAACCGCACCGTTCTCGCAGCCTTGCGTGAATCAACGGGGCCCGGCCAGCGAGCAAATGCAAGCGGAATCCGACCCAATGCCAGCGAAACGGACGGATATCGAATGACTAAAACAGCTCCGGTCTGTGATGGGGGGCCCAATTCACCGTCCTGTCCCGTCCTGTTCTACTTTGCGAAGAAATACTTGGGTGAGTTCGCAGATGAACAGGAGTCAGGAGTCAGGGCTCGAGAGTAGCGAGTGACGACAGGACGTAGGTTCGTTCGGTATCGGGGTATGTAAGTAGCCAGTTAGGGGTAGGCGGTATATGCGTGCTACGTAGGGCGTAGTAGGCCTGCTTCGGTAGGTATGTTTATCGACCGGGTTTGTGTTACAAGGGATCAAATCGCACCCCCAAATATCCAATAATACAAGCTGCAGCATATATATGCATATGTATGTGGATGTATGTGGATGTATGTACGTACAATGTGCAACGCGACTAACATTCACCACCGATCAATCAGTCGCAGCATAAAGGTAAGCGACGTCGAGAGCAAAGATCACAGATCCTCTCACTTCAGCGCAGTCTTGAAGAAATTCTGTTACTCCCATTTAATTGCTGCTAAGACGAAATCGAACGGAGAAGGGCCGTGCTACCGCAGACTAAAGTACATGTAAGTACACAGGCTTGTGTGGTGGGGATGGTGTGACATAAGGTGCTTAACTAGTAGGTACTTACCTAGTAGCGGTTCCAGGTTGAGCAGTTGGAGGAAATGTTCCCTACCCTGCCTACGCTTCCAGTGTTGCTGTCGTGCTCGTTGCCAGCGAGGCTGCGGGCCGTTGCTCCTACTATTCAGCTCCGACGACGTCCAGCTGCTGCCCACTTCTCCGTACGTACATACGGAGTATACTTCGTATGGTGTAGCTAATTTTATGTACTTTGAGTAATTTTACCAAGTGGATAGCGCCGAGGCTGTGAACGTCCCAAACCCAGATAACGCCTGCCCCCACGTGTGACAGAATAGATACTTTACCTAAGGAAGCTAATATTGAACGGTTCGTTTCGCTTAGATACTCGATTCCCAGCTGCCAGCAACAACAACATCAGTACACAGATTTATTACAGGTACGACACAGAGCGCTGTCTATAGACCAATCGCGATGAGGCTTATAAGTAGCCGTATGTATGTATAACGGTTGCATGGGGTCCCCGAATATCGAGCATGCGGGTTTTGCCTAGCATTCTGATGAAGACCAACATGATAGGAGCTTATTCACTAGATATGTAGGTGAATCACCTGGCTAGATGTGTATGATCCGTACTTCTAAGTGCGGGGAACAGAAGTTATAATCGAGCAAAGCCATCACTCGGCGAAACCTTGCAGGTAATATTTGATGTTCGTACACGTACAGCGTGAATAAGGGGCTGGTTCACTTCCAACAGCCAATTACAATTTTTGTGGTGACTTGTCGGATCCCAGCTGGTTCCTTGAACATTCCAGGGCACTATGGCTGGCGGCCGTGCAGCTGCTGATGCCGATCGGAACGAAAGGCTCACTTTAGTCTCCCAGAACTACCGGGATTCACCATGTCTCGAAAGGTGGGCCTAACGACCTGAACGAAAGTAGAGACGCCGTGCTTCGAATATTATGATAGTCTCGGACTGGTAAGCCAATCGGGCAGTTACGGATGGCCGATAATTGCTTGCTATTAAATATGTGCGTTCCTTAGGTTCTGTACGGAACGTTGGGCTCTGAAACTCAAGGCGGTTATACTCGAACGATTATAAGGCTACCTAAGGCACTCAGTAGCACAGGCCACTGAACTACCTGGATAACAGGAAAGGAGCTTCGCCTTTGGAGGCATCGCTAATTGATAGTCGGTTAACGCGCGGCCAGTGCTGTCAAACCAGAGTTACTAATGACGATAACAACCAGTCCTCGTCACTCATTCTTGGGGTTAATAGAGCGCAACTAATTAGCAGCCAGAACTGAAATGACTTCATTGCCCTGTGGCAGAAATGCTCCGCGCACTAAATAAAGATAATGGCTAGTTCTCGTCATCATCCTACTTCAAAGGCCGGTCAAACTTTCATTTATCTGTAGAACTACTGCGGCAGGGGACTTAGCGATACAACGTGCTGGTTGGTTGGTATAAGCCAGCTAGTTATGTATCTGCAGCCGGCTCTAGCGTGATGCGTTGGGAAGCATACGAGGGATTTCGCCCGAGCAGCTACGACAAACGAGGGGTACCCGGAGCTCTGGATATGCAGTTCTAAACTCTGTGGATGTCTTTAATGCCGTTCTAAAAACCTCACTATACCCACGTATTCCCGTATATAGCTCACGCAGCCATCTCGAAACTCCTCGACAAAGCCTTTCATAGCGTATCACACAAGCAAGGCATTGTACATACAATTAGCGCCGGCAACCGAATCCCATTCTTGAAAACGGGGCGTCTGGATCATGGGAAATTCGGCCAAGTCCGTACCTTTAGAACTACGCTTATGTACGGACAGGGACAAGAAGGGGTTCGATTATCCGCAACCCTATTATGAAAATCGTGCATTAGTGGGTGGGGGCCCACCATATGCACCACGCGAGTCGAGGCCACAGGGCAAGGTACTATAGTACTAGGTAGGGCTTGGCGAGCAATTAGGTGCATCACCGCGAGAACCAGAAGCGGACTACGAGCAGATTACGTCACCAGATTCAGGAGAGCCAATCCAGCTATCACCATGGCGTCGATTGGCTCTTGTGTCGTCCAGGAACAGTGAAAATGGTTAGGCTGCTATTCGGATCCAATAAAAGGATTCCAGCTCTCCGCACCCTCGGAGACTGGCGCTGTAAGGTCGCAGCAGAAGGTGCTTGGAGACGGTACGGGCTGACCTCAGATGTTCGAGTCAATTTCTTCCTGATGATGAGTTTTTTGATTGTAGCTGTCTCGAAAGACGGTCGA
Source organism: Monosporascus sp. CRB-9-2 (assembly GCA_004155915.1). NCBI lineage: Eukaryota > Fungi > Ascomycota > Sordariomycetes > Xylariales > Monosporascus > Monosporascus sp. CRB-9-2. The sequence continues at coordinate 32,468 of QJOA01000334.1, forward strand.
CGATATCTGCACTGACTCTTTGTGGGCTTCAACAACTCTCCATCAAGTCCTAGGCAGCCCGGACCATGCTCCCTTCATGCCATCTCGGACGACCGGGAACCATGGCTGTCTGCGTACCTGGCGCGCGAGTGTCACGGGCTCGTGGGGATGATGATGGCTAGTTTCTGTCCAAGTCTTGAGCTTCTCGTCCTTCTTAAATGTCTACCGAGCCCTCGCATAAGGTCTCTACCCAACGTAGAAGGGTGGGGTAGAACCGTAGAAGGTCTATCGTGCTTAGGTGAATGTACCTAGGTGCTTACTAAATGCATCCAAGCCAATCATTGGCCCTTGGTTTAGCCTCATGAACATTTCAGTAGTCTCATCTTCGCCCGCGGAAAGCTAAACCGTCGAAAATGGGCGTGGAACAGGTTCGCTCTGTGCGAAGCATCGTACTGCGTTGCTAACCAAGTCTTAATCGGTGTTTTCTTATGAGAAATAAAGGAGCATGAATAGGCCGTATAGCTCCCTTTCCGCGCCTGATTACATCCGGCTGTAGGGCATCAGCGTCCGCGTGAGATGGTCCAGCCGCGAACTTGTCTGCGACTTTACGGTCGTCCCCTTGGATGATGACCTTCCGGACTACACAGCTGTTCCGTGCTGCTGGGGCGTTTAGACGGGAGTGGCCAGGCTCGAGTTTTCCGAGGGCCGCTCTCTTCCCCTCAACCAGACTGATTCACATAGGGCAAGAGTTCCGGAGACATAAAGAGGTACGCTACGAGACCCTGCTTCAGGCGGCGTTCAATTGCGAGGCGACGGGCAAGCGCGACATGGTCTTCGCCTTCCGGGGCATCGCCGACAGCCGTCCGGTAGCGCACCCGAAGTACACGGTTTTGGAAGAGGAGGTATTCATCGCTGCGGCAAGAGCGCTCCTCTATCGAGGAGTCTCTCGATCTCCTGGCGCTGCGCGGCATCGGCGGCGCGGAACGCTCGCCCAGCTTGCTGGCGTGGGCACCAGACCTTCGACATCATTCGTACGCGGAGCCTCTCGTCCCCTGTTATCAAGCGGGGTGGGATGTCGGCGGGCCCTTACGAGAGTTGCCGCGAATCGAGGTACCCCTGCCGCTCCGTCTCCAGGTCAAGGCTATTGATGTCGTGGACGTGACTTGCCCACCCTTCGACTTCCATTCCGTAGCGAGACAGCGGGCAGCGGCCGCCGCTCCGGGCGCTGAGGCCGTGACTGTCAGATGATGTCTCGGAAGAGACATGGGTGGACCGACTGGTCCCGACATTGGTTTTCGGCCTCGACATCGAAGACTTGCCGCTCGGTGAGCGGGCGACGCCGAGATACCGCGCATACTTTCGGGAATGGTTCGAACGGCTACACTCGAGCTTGTCGCACGAAGACCTGGGCAAGATTGCGCACAACGAATACCGCCGAACCACCGGGCCGCGCATAGACGACTGGATGGCGTTTATGACGCGTCGCCAGGGCTTACTTTGTAGTGGGCGGCTTCCTCACTTGCACTTTTTCTAGTAATCCTTTTTGGGCATGTATGCCTCAACTGTGAGAATGTCCCAATGGACCTTCTTCGAGAGTGAGGATCTCCCGATTAGCCCCTGAGTCTCGCTATACTTTCCACAGTGAATATTGGATTTTACCCCCAGACGTCGCAGTTGGGCCGCCAGCCATCACGGTGGGCGATATGATCTGCATAGTACCGGGCTATCGGCTTCGGCTCGAGGCGCGGCCGGATGGGCGGTATCGAATGATGGTATGGAACCACACCCGAGGCAGACCTGGATTCTTGTCGGCAGCTGTTGCGTCGAGGGATTGATGTTCGCTGCCAATGCTCCGGGGCTGGAACAGCCTCTTGATTTCTTGCTGCGCTGACGGCCGAGACTCACGGACATAGGAGAATTCATCGTCATTTAGGGATAAGTGTCAGTCCCCTTCTTTCCATGGATATTTACGTCCCCTCGCGTCCGGTTGGTATACCGAATTCAACCCCCGTCTAGGTTTGGATTAGGTATAGTCGAACTGAAAAGGGGTTGCAGGGCGGGCCTACCATATCGCTGATCTATCTCAACCTTCAGACCGCCAGCTGTAGGTCACTTAATTGGCAGAATCCTTCGGAAATGTGACGCTCTCAAAGGGATTGAAAATGCAGAACGGTTAATAGAGCGATGTGTATATTGAAGGCTTATCCGAACAGTTAATGGCTATTCAAACATGTAGACTCTGAATTTCTCGGCGGTGACGCTGGTGTCGCACTAGCTTCTAATCCGTCTAACGCGCATGAGTCGAATATGAGCCAACATATCTCTTGTCCATCCTCAACCTCATTACGAAATGGGAACATACTTTGCCTTGGCGATCTCCGCAAGGCGTTCCGTAAAACGCCAGAGAAGAGCTAGGGTCTTCCACAAATGATGGCCTAGGATCGCCTATCTAGTAGTGGCAGGTGTGCGTATCCGCGTTCCAGGCGTTGTACCTGTAGCCTCTACCTTTGAAACCCGACCCGTAGCTCTCCAGGCCGTAGAAGTAGGTGACGGAACCGTACCGAGTAGCACTAGTATACCTGCGCAGCCCGCAGAACGGTACTTCTATGTACACCGTCTCCGCGGGGGTCTAAGGCCATGGCTACCTCCACTTGCTTGTCACCATGATGTTACCGCCCTCCACGAAGGACAAGAGACATGGAGGGTGCAATCATCTGCTAGCGTGTGAGATATACCATTTCGTAGTGGTAAAAACGGGCCCTGGATATAGAAGCACCTTAACCCCATCACATCTCGGATTGCACCAGATAGAAGCAGCGGAGACGCAAATCCACGTCCACCAAGAGCCGTGCCCCTAAATTCACACAAACCCTCATTTCAACCCCTTCCATCAGACCTGCCAAAATAGTCGAGGCAAACGTCGCGGCGCACGCTCTCGTCCAGCCCCTGAGCCGAGTTCGCAACCCAGCCGAGGTACACCAGGTAGCTGTAGTCCCATCGCGGGTTGTTGAGCTCGTTCTTCCAGGTCCAGAAGATCCAGCCGCTGGTCTGCTCGTACAGCCTCTGCTGGGCGATCCACCACTGCCTGTAGAACGGGGCGTTGTTCTCGAGGAAGGGGTCGAACTCGGGGAGACCCTCGAGGGCCGGCAGCACCGTGAGGCTGAACTCCTGCACGATCTTGGGCGTGTTGCCGTCGCGCAGCCGGTCGTCGTCGTAGCACGTGTACCACATGTAGTCGGCCTGCTTGGCGTCCGGGTGCGTCACCGCGACGGCGCCGCCGACGTAGTTGTGGTCGTCGAAGACGACACGGGAGTCGCCGGAGGGCAGGTTCGACCTCGGGTTCCCTGCCCCCCACTGCTCGTCCATGAACTGCACGTGCAGGCGCTCGGCCGCCGGGACGCCCAGCGCGTCCTCCTCTGCCCGGACCGCCGCCAGCGCCTGCGGGTAGTAGACCTGCGTCAGGGTATCCCGCTCGGCTTGCGGCATGCCGCCTTCGTCGCGATCCGTCTGCGGTTCGTTGACGACCTCGATGATCCCGACCGTCTGCCTGTAGGCCGGCGTCGTGTGGATCCGGTTCGTCATCCAGCGGAGCCAGCGCGTGGCGCGGTCGTAGTTGTACTGCTGGAAGAAGCCCGGCAGGAACTCGACGGGGAGACACTATCGTCGCATCATGAGCCTCAATCGTACATACATACTACTCTAAGCCCAGGGTTCTTTTTACCTGTCCCGTGAACGCATCCTTCGTCTTCTGCGCCCCAGGCGCGCCGTGCAGGTCCATCACGACGAACATGCCGAGCTCGGCGGCCTTCTGGATGATCCTGTCGAGATGCTTTGCCACATCTACGCGCGGGAAGTGCTCGCTGGAGTCGACGAGCTCGCGGAGGCTCCAGTAGCCGATGGGGATGCGGATCGTGTTGAGCCCGGCGTCGTGGATGCGCTGGACGTCGTCGGCGGTGATCCAGCGCCCGTAGTGCTCGTCGAAGGCCGCGTCCGCCCGGTCCTGGCCCATGGCCGAGACGCAATCGAATTCGGAGCAGTGGTTCGGGTCGCAGCCCATGCGCGCCCACTCGCCGCCCATCATCCAAGGCTCTGAGACGAGCCAGCCGCCGAGGTTGACGCCGCGGATCTTGGAGGACGGCAGCGGCGGGGCCCTCTTGTCGCTGCCGGTGCTGCTGCGGTTGAAGGCCGCTAGGTCGCGGTCCGCCGGCAGCCAGCCGAACACGCCGCTCGTGGCGATCGCCGCTAAGGCTGTAAGGGTAGGCCGTCTCATCGTTGGTGTTTCGGAGAGGAGGTTCTTTATTACGCCGGCCAGAAGCGCGAGTGTCTCTGGACGAAGAAAGCTTGCTGCGCTGCTGGGTGCCGTGGGCTCTTCGCCGCCTTTTATGGGCTTCAAGGACCCTTCGGCGGCCGCGGGGAGTGTGACTACCGCGACCCCCTACATATAAGCGTCGCAAGGGTTGAGGCTGAGGTTGGGAGGAACTTGCCATAAACGCGTCTGATTACAGGAGGTGCCGTCAGCAGATGGCGCCAGCTAGGGTTCTGATTGGTCAGCGAGTCCCATTCAAGCGGCCAGTCACGTTATGCTTACTCATTCACCTGCCTATATCAGAGCCGACCTACGCGGTACTATGTATGCATGCAGCGATCGCCCGGATGGCGCAGAATACGCTCGTACAAGGGGTCGGCTTCTGCAGGTTGAAGAACAACTTGGAAACGGGTGATGCCATTTCTCTTTATATAATGGCGCCCCCCTAGTCGAGGTTGAATTAAAGAGAGGTCGAAATCTTGGCCTCGCATACAAATAGAGAAGCCTCGCTCTGCTCCGGGATTCACTCGTGGATGACTGACCACCACCATCGTTTCAACCGGTTTCTCAAATACAAGCTGTCTCGGCTCAGTGGATTAGAGTGACTTGGGCTGTTCTATTATCTGTCGCCGGAGTGCAAAAGCCGGTAGGTTGATTCGAGAGACAGATAGCATGGCGGTTTTGTCCGTAATCAGTAATCCTGGCCTCAACCCTCTTTATACGCAGCTATGGTATGATGGGAGCCTTCTCAACAACGGGCTGTATTCTGGGGCTTAAGTTACCGGTGATATCATGGATAATCGCAACTCTTACCTTGCCTAGCAGGGCTTCCGAAAACCCTCTTCCTATTCGTCGTCGAATGTTGAAGTTCGCAAATGTCCATGCAAGTCAGCTATCCAGACTTGCAATACATGGTCCACTCCAATGGACTATGTTCCGATTGATCAGAGAAGCGGCCGGCGGTGCTTAAACGAGAAAGACAACAGGCAGACGCCTGATAGGAGGAAATTATTACACACTTTACATTGTAACCTTTCCACAAAGACGACCTTGTTAGTAATGGTATTTCTGGTGGTAACCCAAAGCCGGCAATGCCGGTATGTTTATTCGTGATTTAGCCCCTTTCAGCTGCCACACCCAACGATACGGTCGAGACTCGGAGCTGAATGCCCTTTACGGTAGCCTGCAGGACGACCGAGTGCCTGGACATCAAACCATAACGGACGTTACAATGTTAAAGGTAGCCGTAGTATCGTCAACGTAGAACCCTGTCTTTTAGCCATAGCAGCCATGCTAAGTGGGTTCCCGCAAGACATGGAGAGCGGGAATGCAAGAAATGCACGTCGCCGATGGTTCCTTGGGCAATTGGGGGCATAATGCAACAGTCTATAAATGGATCCGTGAATTCCATTTATTATTCAAGATCAGGTACCGACCGGATCCAAGGGATAGAGAACCACGATGTAAAGCCCCGTGGCAAGAATGAACGTTTGGTTATATCTACGAGATATACACATATGCCTCATATCATCCTCAGTTCACGAGACGCATCTGTCCCATCGAGTGTAATGCTGTAATACATAGTATGTGCAGTAGCTCTACAGTGCAGTATGATGCCGGGCACCACAGGCAGGGGTTGCAGGGCGCCATGAATGGGACGTAGTTGGTGTGGGGCGCGATCTCCACTGTACGCTTAACCCTATCTAGACTCGAGATTTCGATATTTAATGGGTCTTTATTGTTTTTCTTGCGCGTGTTGTGGTTTAATGTATTGCCAAGACCTCGGGACCTTGTGATCTCCAGCGGGAATGGGCTGCGGAAAGGATTGTGAGTTTAGATACGGGATGGTGCATCTTGGCCCATTTGCGGAGATGGAGCCCACCTGCCCGCCCCGGCCCACCCCTACCAAGGTAAGGTTCTTACACTGCAAAACTACATACATACCGGAGCTCCAACAAATATTGCCCACAGTCATTCCATCATCGTACTATGATCAATTATTGAAGGGAGATAACTTGCTGTGTCATCCCTCATCCTCACCGATTGGCATCATTACCTACTCGGGAAGACTGTGGACTGCCAGTACGATTCAGTTCCAGCCCGTGCGTTCCACACTTCTCCGCGCCTCCAAGTCTCGAGATACTCCCACCCGGCCGACATCCGATACCCGATACCCTTCCTCCTCGCCTCACCCTCTTTGCAAGTGCGCCCGATGTCGAACCTTGTTCCGTTCACCGGGAGGCTCTCGTCGTAGATTATTGTCGAGGTCCCAGTTCTTCAATTCCTACATCCCTTGTGCGCGGGTGATTTGCGACCACATCTGCGCGACCACTTACGACAGCAGGCGTAGAGTTTGAGGACCAAGAACTACCGACGTAATTCCCATACCGATCTCTTCTACTACGGAGGGCGGAAACAGAATTCTGAGGCCACACCGCGAGCACCCTCGCCCGAACCTGCGAATGCCCTTGCCTGCCTTGCGCTGCACCTCAACCTCCGACCAGCCTCATACCCGTATACGCCTATCATGCCTTCAACAAGAAGATTGCGCCTCCTTATGATGGCGGTGCTGGCCATGGTCGTCACCCTCCTCTTTTTCACATCCAAAATGCGACAGAATGCCCCGCAAGACACGCGAACTATCCAGGACTTTTACCATCGGACCACGAATGCCATGGATCGCCACGTTGCCGGAGAACAGGCCGTCATCGGAGGGAAAGGAACAACCAGCGATCCGCACGTAAAGGATAGAGACGGAGACGGCTCCGTCGACGAGGATGACGAGCAACTAGCCAGAGAGATGACCGACCGGCTGCGCGCTGCCGAACAGAGAGCCAAGGACCTCGCCAATCAGAAGGCGCCCCTAAAACCCGATCCTCCTAAAAAGGTTGTTGGTGTTGGCAGCTCCGCTTCGGGCCAGAATAAGAACGGCAAATCGCGGGCGGATTCGGCACAGGACGAGGACGACGAGACGGAAGCGGATCTCGAGCTCGAGACCACGTTGGACGAGATTTTCAAGAAATCCCCCGGTACGTCCTGATTACACGCACCCACCGTGCCCGGAAACTGACTGACTGACTGTCTGATAGTGGTTATCTTCTCAAAAACATTCTGCCCCTACTCCAAGCGTGCTAAAGGCATCCTCCTCGAAAAGTATTCCATCGACCCGGCCCCTCACGTCGTCGAACTCGACGAGCATCCCCTCGGGGCCAAGATACAGGCCAGGCTGGGAGAGCTGACGGGGAGGAAGACGGTGCCCAACATCATGATCAACCAGAAGAGCATCGGCGGCGGTGACGAGATTGCCCAGCTGGACGGGAGGAAGACGCTCATCGACAAGTTCAAGTCCATGGGAGGCAAACGGTTCACGATGAAGGAGCGATTTGTCGACAAGTCCAAAAAAATATAAGGGCACCGCGCGCATGCCCGTGCTGTTCTATTTCGCTCGGGAGCCGTCTTGGACCACGTGCACGAGAGGTGTAATGCGGTGGGAGGGCCCCTCGTCATCCGCATCCGGGGCGTTGGGGAGTCTCTGCTTTGGCTGGCTGTGCATGACTTTCTTTTCTGGACGCTCGCATGAATCGCGATGCTCGGCCCTGGTTCGCGACGGTTGGTTCGCTTTTCTGCTATGTACAATATTATCTGGCATTATATGGAACCGCGTGACGGGGTTCCTGTTGGGCACTGTCGATAGATCTAACTATGACTAGGTGTTTGAGGGACTTGTCGGAAGAGGATAGGACAGGACAGGATTCGCGACCAGCGCGAGCGCCCGTGTCGGCCACCCCCTGTCTCTAATTTTCTTTGCCGGTATTAATGGGAAAAGGAGGTATGTCTGCCGTGGTGCTAGTGAATCACGGACAGGCGGGTTCGCCACGGAAGGATAGAGGCATGCCTTAGTTAACAGCACGACCCCTATTCTGTCGGCGACTACCCAGCACGTACAGCTAGACAATTGCATATGAAATATCTCTGGCTACCCACTTCTTTTTTTCCCCAGCACCACCCCAGAGGCATCTTAGACCATCCCTGTCACAGCAGCAACGCGAATTCCAACTTTAACAGCCTTGGCGTTTCGCCTTGAGCATAACGTGTCGATGACAGAGCTGGAGGTCACGGGACTCTCAGCCTCATGTTTTCTTTGTCGTCTCTGCGCTGTTAAAGATGCGTCGCCAACCGTCGCGTCCCTGGCGGTCCTAGGTAGTCTCGAGCTCAGCCATTATCTGCCCCATGCTACCTACTTGTCTAAGTCTGAGTGACCTTGGACCCCTTGTGGAGCCCCCGTGTTCTAGCGTCTGTGAGCAGATGCTACAGAATGTTCCTGAGCTTCTATCCAAGCTTCCATCTCAACTGCATCAAAGATGGACGAATCAAGCGGCTCCATGACAGCACAAACCGGCGCAGAGCAAACTAACACATGGCAGGAAGGCAATGCAAGCCTTGGGCCAACCTTCAGAGTGAGTATTACGATTGCGACTTCGGACAATGGGCAATCAAGGTTCTATCACGGCGACCTTGATGGCCCGTTCCTCTCAATCTATAATTTACGCATGTCAAGTACCTCCGTATTGTGTGTCCGTCGCGATTGCGTTCCGCCATCAAGGTCCACCTGCCGCTTTTCTCGTCGTAACTCTTGCTGGTCGGACTGACTCCGTCACCACTCTGACCATCCTCTCCTACATTAATCACTCGAACGAGACTCATTCCTACTTACCTACTCATTGAACACTCCCTCTCAGCAATCAAATAGCAATATATATGCTTCTCTGCTCAGATAGGTGATCTTTTTCACTTCACTTTCCCTTCGGCGCGCGGTCCTACCGCGCCACTCCACTACAGCTCTGCAACCGCTGTACGCGTCTGCTCCTTGTTCAACGCTGTTCGCTCTTACCATGGAGCTTCCCGAGCTTCCCGCGGAGCTTCTGCTCAACCTCGCAGAACTGATGGACATCGTTTCGCTGAAGCGCTTGATGGCGACAAATAAGGTATGTCGAATCCGAAGAAATCGAAAGCCGTGCTCTAACGGCGCCGTAGGCCCTCTCGGACTTGATCCAGACCTACGAGAAATCCATTAGCCTTACAAAGATGGCGACTTTCAAGTTCCTGCCAACCGGCAACATCCTGTCTTCTCTTGAGCCGGAGCGTTTCGTGCTCTGCCCCAAGACGTTCGACTTCGTTCACGAGCTGGAGTGTCGGGAGAAACACATCGATCGCCTGTTCCGGACCGCCTCCTTTCTTGACATCGCGAGCCCCCCCTTTCTACGGGCCCTCACGGCGTCTCAGCAGGACAGGCTCGCGCCTCTCCTGAGACGAGCCCTGTACCATTGCGACTGCATGGCCGACCTCGCCTCCAACCCGCCCTGCGAGCCCATCCCCGAGGTCAGCTACTCCATGATCGAGCACGGCGCATGGGCTCGTCCGGCCGAGGAGGTGAATCCGGAGAACCCTCGCGACGGAGATCCCTTCGCGAACCCGCAGGCCCGGCCTCACCAGATGGCGTACATCCATTCGCTGCCGGCACACGACGTCGCCTTCTTGTATTACCTGATCACCGCCCTCGGCGTGTCCTACAACAACACACGCCGCGACTACGTCGAGAGCGACCCGTCGGCCTGGGAGCGCATCACCGTGTTCGAGGAGTCGGTGCTGCGACACGGGACGTGGTTTCTCTGGGCGTACTTCCTCGGCCCGGAGTACATGAAGGACATGAGCAGCAAGATGGAGGCCGCCGGCATGGTTGAGCTGACGGACTGGGAGACGGGCAAGGACGGCGTGCAACGGGGTCTGAAGATGACGCTTCTCGACCGCTTTAAGGAGGTGTTCGTCGACGAAGACGAAGACGGCGACGCCGGTGGCCGGACACTTCTGAAGGACAGGATGCTGGGGTTTGTTAAGGATGTCGTCGTCGGCCGCGAGAGCGCCGAGGAGAAGGATGGAGATGCCGAGAACGAAGGCACCGGCGAGAATGAAGATGCCGACGACGATAAAGATGCCGACGACGATGAAGATGCCGACGACAATGAAGATGCCGACGACGATGAAGACGTCGAGGATATCAAGGACGTCGAAGATTTTGAGGATTGAGACGCTGAAAATGCTGAGAGGTGACGGATTGTCGATACGTGCCTCAGGATAGGGATGGGATGGGATAGACTCGCCTAAATACTCTCGGTATGTGTCTCGGGATACGGGCGGGATGACGGACCCGGGGCGGTATGGAACAGTGACTAGTTCGCACTGTTTTTCTATCAAGGCATTTGAGAAGGCGTAAGCGTAATTAGCATTTGAGTAAATTAAATAACAGGATCCCGACCAGCAATAGTAGGTGATTGATCAGTGACACAAAGTTATTCGTCTGACGCTTTACAGCCATGCCACGCCTCTACAAGGCTCTGTGACACCTGCCTCACATCCAAACCGGCTCCGAGCTGACATGAAATCTCCTGCCACGCCATAATTGACCCCGCAGTACAGGGCGCGACCCTCGGCCGTTCGAATGGCGTCGTTCGAGGTCGCCGGCAGACCTGGAGTCTCCTCTACGCACGTCTTTCCGCCCATGCTGATCGTGTCGCCCTGCCCATCGCCTTCCCGCTCACCGTCCAATATACGACGGTCATCTGCCCGGCGATCACTATCATCGTCCGTTGTTGCTTGAGTGGCCTCGCTACTTGCTCGGCGATCGCTAACATCGCCCGCCGTCTGTTGAGTGGTCTCATTGTCGCAGAAGGCGACGAGGACAGGTCGGGCAGAGTCGACGACAAAGACGCCCGTAACAACTGGGAGGACGAGGACGAAGGGGATCCGGAGAGACTCCCCAGCCCATACCCCAGCCGAGCTACACGAAAAAGCCCTCGGCGACCATGGCGGCCCGCTCGAAAGCTCAAGCAGCTCGCTAGGGAGATGACGCAATCCCACAAGGAGCTGCAGGAAGCATCCACCGAGCGCATCCGTGCGATAGACGACGAGATCAAATGGACCCTCGGCTAAGGCTAATAGCTTCCCTCTTCCTGGGACACTTCTGTGTCATTCTGTCTCCATACTTTAGTAAGGCCTGAGTTGGCGCGGGTAAGGGCATGTCACCTGGCTGATAAGTCCAGTCACCGAAAGTCTCGATATTCTCGTGGGACGTACGATACAACCGAAGGTCATTGCGCGGCCGTCATTTTTGGTGTCCGTTTGGTTTCGTAACCCGTAGGCTTGACCCCGCGCTTGCTGGTGATGTTACCGCAGTATCCGGAGCAGGCAGAACCTCGCTGATCTTTCCGCTAGCGGTAGCTATGGCAGTTGCCCTTCCGATTTCCATGCTACCCGTTACGGAACCTATCTCTAGAAGACAATCCGAAAGTTCCCTTTATCTCATCACCACCGAAGTGCCCCGTACGAGAACTCGGGCAACCAGGTCTTAGAACGGAAACGGGAGGCCAGGAAGGTGCCGACAACTCGGCGCAGGCGAGAACAGTCAGTTCCGCAACGGGCCTCGACTACGTGTCCAATACTGCGAAGACACCATCTCGCGTACTGGTCATTCCCTTTTCTCGGCCGCAGGTCCATGGCTGGTACGCGTTACACCGCAGTCTGACAATATTGTTGTGTCATGACGAGGACCACGTAAGGTGAGCGGTTTCTCCGATGCATCGTCCAGTACCTCCCTCCAGTCCGCCTTACCTACGCCCTGTTAAGCATCAGGCAGAAGCCGGGAGGTGAGACACCGACGAGCCCAACCGCGGCAGCTCGGCTTCGGCTTCGGCTTCGGAATGGGAGCCCCACTGAGAATCCGGCTCATATGGAGGGAAAACTACACAGATTGGTCTGCAACACTACACGAGGGACACCAAGAGTATCAAACAGCGCAAGCCGAGCCCACACGCGACGCCGGACACGGGCACGATTCGAAATAATTGTGCCATCCCTAACACGCCGTGACGCAAATCACAAGCCGTGCCCCCGATGGACGGAGCCGACAGTTCGTCGCACAACAGGAGGCGCGCTTACGCGGCGGGGTAGGGGCCGGTGAGTCATCCCGGAAGCGTGGGTAGCAGCAGGCCAGCCTTCCCAGGGCAAGAATATGACGTGGTTAACCAACCCCTTTAAAACTAGAGATTGAGCTGTCTCCCATGCCAAGATGTCAGAGTCACTAGCGTCGAAAGCGATGCGCCGGCGTAGCTGGAGGAGTGTGCGCACATCATCGCCTGATTGGTCGAAGTTTTCAGTTCACCAGAAGGGCGCAACAATATACAGATCAAGCCTTGGATAGGCACCAAGCCGAAGCCGACTCCGCTTCGATCTGCCTCAGCTCTGCGGGTTACAAGGACGACCTGTGTAGGCCCCGAGTCTAATTAATAAGCACCTCACGATGTATAAAGGGGCTTGTTGCTCCGCCCGTGAGTGACTCTCGTCTTTGTAACCATCGCGAATCAAACAGATCAGCTTCAGCTAGTCTCAAAATCACTTGTCCTTACGTGCCGAGATCGCGTCTTCACATCCACCGCCTCGCTCTCGCCCTCCATGTCTATGACAAGCCCCGAACTCATCTGGGCGCAGGTCCAGGAAAAGAAGCAGCGAGAGTCGGTCAAACGAGACCGCCTGAACCAGCAGGTCAAATCTTCGGCTGCTTCGACGCACTCCGAATTAACGACATATTCTTTCGACAAGGACCAGATCCGGAATGCACCCAAGCTGAGGCGCTCTCTACGGGACCGGGTCAAAGACGCATTCAGGGACGGAGGACGCCCTTCGACGACGACATGATGGGGCATCAATGAACTGCAATCCGACCTGGGACAAGAGAGGCCACGGCAATTTCAGTTCGACGCCACAGGCGCACGTGAGACCCGGAAGTTGGGTATCGCCTTGGAGGTAGACTTCGCACGGATTTAATACGGCATTAGTCACCAAGGCCCGATTCTGGCAGACGGAATCGCATGGTCTTTATTGACCAGCATATTAGAAGGGGAAGACGGGTACCAAGCACTCAGAATGTTTTTGACGACTCTCCGGACCCCAATATTGTCGAATTTCTTGATTGCTGCTGGGATACGGGGAGTTCTGGATAAAGGCATCTAGCTAGTTGGGATACCCGGTTTGGAATTAATTGTAATAAATATGTTTTAGAACCGATTGCCATCAACACTATTGAAAATACCCTTGGAAAGCCTGTACGGGATGAGATGTAGTGTCTCTATGACGGAGGCAACGATCGACAGTCGGCAATATACCCCGTAGAATGATTTAGGAACAGAGATATCTTGCGAGGAATACATACCAGGTTCGGGTGAGACATAGCTTAGTCTCATTTGCTAGAAGATTCACTATTTACTTGATGTTTCCGTTTCTTAACATAGTTATTGTTCCCGACAGGTATTTAATTGCTCGGCCCCCTACCCCTAGCCCCCTGGAGATTGCCGTAAAAGAACTCGACGTGCTTCACGACATTAGACTTCGCTTTTATGAGTATTGAGTAGACGCTACGCTGGCACATCTATTGCATTGTCCGAGTCACTGGCGAGTACAGACGAATTCCTCGCCGATCGTCTCCTATCCCTGTGAATCATAGCAGCGTGACCCTTCTCGAGGCATCTCGCGATTGAGCCCGAGGTTCTGACACAAAGACCTTGTTACGTCTACAACAAACGAATTGGTCCTTGCTCCACGCACATCTCGTTCTTTCTACATAATACATAGAGCCGCCGAGCCGCTACTCGGTTCCCGAACAAAGCCGGGCAAAACAATACTTTTGTCTTTGGATAAGGCCATGCACAAGAGAACAAGGCCCTTCTCACCTCACAGCTCACCTCCGGTAGTATAAGAACTGACACAGAGTCATTGACTCTTCTACGCTTCTAGCCCCCAACATGTGCAAACTCGTCACGCACCCGACCGTCTGCGTATGCGGCCACAGACCCCAAGTGGGAGCGTCCGAAGTCAGGTGCGGGCGCCGACGCGGCCTCCTGCGCAGCAAGCTGTCGATCAGGAGCTGTCCGGATTTCGAGGAAGTAGTGCGGCGGGAGCAGGTGTTCAACGGTTTCGGGGACTGCCATACGGCGCAGACCCGTCTCGTCCCGCGCAACTACGGACTCCGCTACTCTCGGACCATTGCAGGCCCACAGCCTTCTTTGACGGAACGTTGAACGGCTAGGATTAATACTACGTTCGTATGCGGAACCCATAGGAGTTTATACCTTGGTCTATTAGATGGCCGATTAAATAGCATCATACTATTGACTAATGAGTGGAATAAGACTAGGTATCATGTATTTGAATGCTGAAGGTACCATCAGTCCACGACCTACACTTATAATGCAATATTACGAGTGGGAGTCGCAAGTCTGAGTCCGAGGTCTCAAATACCATAAACCTGGAAGCAATAACTCGACGGATGATAACAAAGCCTTGGTGTTTAGTGATAGTAGGCGACGAGCACTTAATAGAGCGATACATGTTTACGTGACTTGGGTTAGGTCTTCACTCGAATGACGAAAAGTATAGCATTTAAGCCGAATGCCTATTCGAGCCATAAGTAGCTACTGCGGCCGTGTTGCTGTTGTAGAAAATACCTTCCTGGGCGCGACAGTCCAATAGCCTATAGGCCCACTCGCCCCCTATTCGACAATTCTCGAACCGGGACATTAGCTACCTAGGTATGTACGTCCTACTCGTTCTAGATCTCGGACCAGATCTCTCGCAAGTGGCTGGCTGGCTGCATGTTCTACGCGTATCAGATCTCAAATCAGATCCCTTGCGAGAGGTTGGTTGCCCTTTAAAGGTGCTGGTCAGAACAATTGACATACCGAAGGCTGTTTTATGGGTGCTTTACCAGGTATTGGATTGGTCCTCATATTCGTATCTCTTGCCGGCCAAACCTTACTGGCCGAATACCTACGATACGCCGTGTGCGTGTGAGACAGGAGGGGGGGCGCTGGTGGGTCGGGTGGTACCGCGGACTTGTGTCTTGGCCGATGTGGAGCGACGGGCAGCACATTATCATGGCGGGGCGAGTGCTTGGACATTCCCGGGGTCTAACCGTTTCGGGATCGGTGGCGTGCCGATCTGCTGAGTCATATGTAGCGTCTGCCGAACCGTTTTCCGACGTCAGTCGTATTATTAGTCCGGGTCCGGCTTATTAGACGGCCGAATACGCCGTCCGAGCCTGGTTTATTACGACGGCCGAATGCGCCATCCGTTAACGCCTCGCTTTCGGACTTGCTATGCATCCCCCCCACCCCTGGAACGGATGCCACGCGACGCCGTGCATGTATTCCGCGACGCCAGAGTCAGTCGATGTCTTGTTCATCCTGCTCGTCCTCCCACTCGACGCCGACCGCGCCCGCATCGTCCGGGACATCGAGCGCTGTATGTTCGATGCGATCGGCGAGGGTCAAGATGGTCATGGTCGTCTCGAACTGGCGTCTCCAGTCTCGGATGGCGCGGGTGATGGCGCGGCGGTCGAGCTCGTGAGCGGTTAGGAGCCTCCCGCGTTCGGCGCCCGCCGCGGTCGTTGACGTCGTGCATCTGCGCGACGCGTTACCGTATAAGTTCGTAAATATTCCAAACGTTTAACGAATCGAAATATTAAATCATTTATTTTCGCTTTTAATACCGTAACCGATTTTTTATTTAATTAATTACGGCCTTTATTCGAAAACGGTTATTTAGTTATTTTCTTAACTGCGGTTCCGTAAATCGAAAGTAAAACCCGGTATTTAAATATTATATCTACGGTATTTGATAAAAAATTCGGTAAAAATCGGATTTAAAATTTCAAAAGCCGGAAGTTAACCGGAAACTTATATTTTTAAATACGATATTATTATTATATTTATATAACGACCGTATATAAGATAACCACCTTATAAAGCATTTCCGCTATATTGTAAAAGTATTTTAAGTTATATCTTTTCGTCCTAGATTATGTACTTTATGCAGCTTACGTCACGGTTCGCCTCGGCGATCTTCCTAATGGTCAGGGCCACGTCGAACAGGCTCCCCTTATCGAACGCCCTCAGCAGCAATCCCATCTGCGGTGTCACTACAGGAACCGCGTCTGTGCGTTCGTAATCCGGCCCCTCCAGTATGTCGACCGTCTCTGTAGGCGTGGCGCTCTATTGCAGAGAGCAGCGACAGTGTTTTTCTGTTTCAGGGTGGCCAGGAATTCTTTTCAACGTGATAGGAACTGGTCGGTGTCGCTGAGAAATGTACGGTATTCAGGCTGGTGTTTAAAGGGGGGGGTTGACACTCGTTAGATCTAAACCGAGTGCATGTGCGAGAGCATCTCCACTGATGCAGTTACATACAGTACCTCGGTAGGTACCTAGGTAGTCTATCTTAGATTATTCAACAGTTAGGGTAGTTGGGTAATAATGCTGAGCGATTATTCGAATCTAGGCAGCAACAGGATTCCTTCGTTTTGGGAAGAACGACCCCTCGCGCCCGTTTCACCCAGCTCACAAAAAAAAAATTTCCTCCCTTCTTCTGCCTCTCTTTCTTCCCACCAACAACAACAACCGCAACAACAACCACAACAACAACCTCAACAACAACAACAACCAGCAGCTGCAGACCGCAGCAACCAAAACTGCTCCGTCTGTCGACGACGTCCAAATGACCGATCGCCCTGAGAGGCAAACCCGGGGTCGGTCCAGTCGGGCGCGGCCCAGAAGACCGTCCGCGAGGCGGCAAGAGCGCTGGGAACCGCAGGAGGAACACAGACGCTACCGGTTAGTACCAGAGCTCCCGAGCGCGGAAAACAGAAAGCTGACCTTCGCGTACAGAGACTCGAGCGTCCGTTCCACTAGAGTTGGATGGTACGAGGGCCACGAAGCCAGTAGTCACTATCAGGGTGACGATTACGAGCGCAGTGGTTACCATTATCAGGGTGAGGAGTATGAGCGCCGCGGTCACCGATATGAGGGTGACGATTACGAGCGTGGTGGTCACCGATATGAGGGTGACGATTACGAGCGTGGTGGTCACCGCCACCGGGATGACGATTACCATTACGGGTATCGTGGTACCCGCCGCTACGAGGATGACCGCGACGGGCATCTGGTCCAAATCCACGTGAACGCTGTTCCGGAACGCGGTTCCCGTCGGTGGCCATCGCCACCACGTTACAGGGACCCCTACGAGGACGACTATGCGTGGCGTGAGCGCAGCTCCCCTCGGTGGCGATCCCCACCCCGATACAGAGGTCGCCTGGAGGACGACTCTGCGCGGGGCGACGGCTATGGGTATGCCCGCGGCGGTCGCGGCTACCGTGGTCGCAGTCCGATCCGGCCTCGTTCGCCATCCCCGGTTCGGCCTCGTGCGCTGCCTCCGGTTCCGTCTCGTGCGCCGTCTCTGGCTCGGCCTCGTGCGCCGCCTCGTGCTCCACCTCCGGCGCCGGCTCCACCTCGCGCGCCGCAACCACGAGTGTCCGGCAACGGGGTCTGGCTGACTCCGAAGCCGAAGCCACCCAACGTACGCCCCCTCCCTAGGGATCGCAATTTGATACATTGCGAGAACTGCAACAGGCAGCACGACCCTCGCCTCTGTCGTGGGCCCGTGAGTAACGGGCGAATCAACGTATGTCCCAGGTGTGGCTCGAAACGCCACATTTTCGAGGAATGCTGGTTCGGAGATCCAGACGTCGACGACCTGGATGACTTCCTCTGGCACCCCCGGCAGGGGCTAGCGCCGATCGCAACCCGGATCGACCTGTCCGACCGGCAAGCCAAGCCTGGACGTCATGTGAGACCCGTGTACTCTCGCAAGTTCGCCCAGGAGCAGTATACCCTGGAGAAGACGGAGAAGATGCGTCTTGGGTTGCCGTACCTGGAGAAGACAATCGACTACCGGTCCCTTCAGCCGCCCGAGTTCGAGTGCATGAACACTCCTCTGGACCCTTCTCTGGTGGGCTACACCAGAGGTCCTCCGGCCTCCAGAAACCCCAGACCGCGACATGCCCAAGCGAGCGTCGAAAAGGACGCTAATGAGCTTATGCCAATTCCTCCGGGGGTCGAAATGGACCCTAATGAACCTATGCCAATTCCTCCGGGGGTCGAAATGGACCCTAATGAGCTTATGCCAATCCCGCCGGTCAGCGCAGCTGGGGAGCAGTCCAGTTAGATCCGAACCATGGGCAGTGGTGTCCCTGGGAGCACCGGATGGAGGCCGATCCCATCGACAAGTAGAGGCCGCTCGGCGTCAAGCTGACTTTTCGCCGCGCGGGAGAAGTCCACCCCGGCGCCGTAGAGAGCATCAACCCCGCCTCTCTCGAGCCCGCCCGAGGCAAGGCTCTCCAAAACGCGTAACGCGACTGGAGGGCGTGGACGAAGTGGGTGGAGGAGAGCGGCAACGCGGACGACTGGACCTGGTCCCCCGCGTACTGGCAGCTGCACATAGAGTGCAAGCATTGCTGGGAGGCCGCCTACGAGTCCAGTTGGGAGTCGCAGGAACCCGGCTACGGACACAAGCCCGAGTGTCCAATTGCCGCCGACCTGCCACCCAACCCGTTCAAGCACCCCGATCACGTGAGGGCCGTGCTCGGCGAGCAGTGACTCGGTCTGAGGAAGGTGGAGGAAGGCCAGGCAGCTGAACAAGGGCTGCGAAGGTCGCAGATAGCCGGAACAAGGGCTACGAAGGTCGAGGTAGTCGAACAAGGGCTACGAGAACAGGGGCGGTTAGGAAGCAGAGCAGATTAGTATCAATGACGATTTTTTTCTGGCTGCTGACACTTACATCTTCGTGCCACCGTGACATGCTCGATTATCGAATTCGTTAGTGTCGAATCCCGAGACCGTAGCTCACGTAGTATCCCATCCTCGTACCGCACTGCTAGAGCAAATCCCACTTGTATTCATGATCAGGAGAAGTCCTATCTAGGACGGAAAACCGTCTTGTTTATCTATGTAAGCCCATCCTTAGCCATGACGCCCCAGAGACGTTTCCAAGACGTCTCAAGACGTCATCTCCCCTTTAGGAGAAGGTGCTCCTCTCCAAGATGGAAAGTGCATGTCACGCACGATAACTAGCTACTGGGGGGGAGAGGCTCAGCTCTTTTGGCCACGCGCCCGGGCTAGGAATAATTAAGCACGACCCGCGGGACCCCGATATGGCTGTCGAAGCCACCCAGTGGTTCAAGCACTTGCTACTGGATGAAGCGGATCTACAGAAATACATGGAATGCTCGTCTCACGTGGAAGGAACTAGGGCCGCAATCCGAAAGCTCAGAAGGACCCCATTGAGATCGGCTCGTTCAGCAAGGCGACCCGAATACAAAGCCTTGACGGGGACTCCGCTACTCTCGGACCATTGCAGGCCCACAGCCTTCTTTGACGGAACGTTGAACGGCTAGGATTAATACTACGTTCGTATGCGGAATCCACAGGTGTTGGTACCTTAATTTATTAGATGATCGATTAGATGGTATCATTGTCACAGTCAAGCTGATCGCGAGTGAAGTTGCGTAAATTGACGAGATCGTCATGCAATGATGAACACGTCATAGAGTATGCGGGTCTGTACATACAGCCCACCCTATCACGGGGCTTATTTTATTAAACATGCGTCTTCTCAATCATAATCGGGCGGTGGTGCAGTGGTGGTGCAGTGGTAGGACGTCTTTAGGGCCCGGATAGGTGGTTCGCCGCCTAGGTCCTGGGAGACACAACTCCAGAGAAGCTCGCGGGTGATCCCCGCCCTCGAGCACAATTTTTTCTTCTTCTCATCGCAGTCCTTCTATTAGACTAAGAACCGTTTGGGTGACAGTGGCCTATATATTTATGTATGTATAGGTGGTGGTATGAAAAGTCTCATATGAAAGCGACCGACCAATTTTATTTTTGGGCCAAACCCTCTATCAGCAGCCGGGCTTATATTTTAATCCGTGGAATATCAGAATTAAAGCTTAACGGGGAACAGGAATTAAGAAACGTTTTGTAAGTATCACGTTATTGCCGGTAGCATCATACACAGACTCACTGATGGAGAGCATGCTACGAAGGGGCGCCTAGGGGTAGAATGGGTGTATTGAAGTTGGACGAAGAGCTATCTTAAGGACCCGGGATCTGGAGCCGCCTTGTATAGACATCAACACCATATTCTAGACCTTTCAGGTCCTTTCCATGCATATGCCCCTTGGGCCCTGTATCACCGCGTCGCTTCTCTGGACCTCGGTTTGTGATACGGCGCACATCGGAAGGACGACTTGCCCCTACGGGGAGCCTTTCCACTCCCTTCGGTCTGTTGCTGTTGCGAGAAGCTTCCTCTTCTCCGGTGGTATTGTTGCTGTTCTGAGAAGCTTCCTCTTCTCCGGTGGTGTTGTTGCTGTTCTGAGAAGCTTCCTCTTCTCCGGTGGTATTGTTGCTGCTCTGAGAAGCTTCCTCTTCTCCGGTGGTATTGTTGCCCTTTCGAGGAGCTTAATTTTCTCCCGCAGTCCTGTTGCCCGTATTGGAAGCTTCTCCTTCCCGGGTTTCTCGGTGCTCGAGACACCACTCGAGATATTCGCCGTGGGGTGCGGCCGGGGGCATGACTTCGCTGCTGAGGATGTACTCCCTTGTCACTGTTGCGCGTAGCTCGGCGGATTCGATCTCCAACTCGCTGATGATGTCGTGTTGCCGCGCTACTAAGAAGTCGAGGATGTCGGGCGCCGCTCCCGTGTCGAGGCTGTGCTTCGCATAGGCGGCGAGATCACAGAAGGCAGCGAAACGCTTGTTGTACAGGGGGAGCGGCCGAAAACGCGGTGGTACGTTTTTTAACTGTTGGAAGGGTTGTCCGACTTCCAGCCGGTCGCTCCTGATAAGGAGATGAACTTCCAGGAGGTATTCCAGGTCTGGCTGGTGCGGCTTGATCGAGGCTACGGGGTCCACCCAGCTCGGCAAAATAACCTCCCAAGGGCCTCCTCCTGCTACTTGCGGCGCAGTCAGCTTGGACTCCATATCCTTCATTTTGTCCTCAAACTCCCGCTGCATCCTCTGCTGCGCGGCCACGACCGACGGTGTTGGCGGCTGAGTACCAAGTCTGTACTCCTCTGCGTTTGTCTCGATTGGCGGCTGAGTACCAAGTCTGTACTCCTCTGCGTTTGTCTCGATTGGCGGCTGAGTACCAAGACTGTACTCCTCTGCGTTTGTCTCGATTGGCGGCTAAGCACCAAGTCTGTGCTCCCTCGCGTTTGTCTCGATGGCCCGCTCCAGGGCATCCAGACTGAGGCTCGCGTCCTCGACCAAGCGTAGCAAGATCGCTTTCTCGATCTTCGGCTCGTGTGGTAGGCGGAGCTGGCGCGGCGCCTCCATGCGCGCTTCTTGTGCCGCTAAAAATACTGGATATTAGTATGCGTACGGACGATAGGGACTGGGGTATCTTACCGATGGAACGGTACAGATCGCCGATGATCTCATGCTGCAGGTAGCTCAGCGTGAGCGTTCCCGGGTCGCAGCCCTCCAGGCGGTATTGGGCGGCCGCGCGCAGCCTGTCCAGTGTCATGGCCTCGCCTTCGAGCGAGACCATGTGAGTTTTGAGGTACTCCCAGTACCCCTTGAAGTCGTAATTCATCGCCATGAACCGACAGTTGCTGCTGCTGATGCTGATGCTGTTGGTAATGGTGATGGTGGTGGTGATGGTGATGGTGATGGTGATGATGATGGTGATGGTTGTTGTTATGTGGAAGGGAAGTGGGAAAAAAAAGAAGGGCAGAAAATCCTAAGGTTAAGCCGGGTTGGAGTGGAGCGGGGTTGCTCTTTCCTCCCAAGGAGAAGAGATTCTTACTTTGAAACATAAAATATATGGTTGCCTAGATTTGAATAATCCCTTAGCATTGTTACTCAACAACCCCCACTATTGAATAATCTGAGATGGACTACCTACTGTAGGCGACCAACTCAATGCTGATGCCCTCGCACATATAGCCGGTCTACATCTAACGAGTGTCATCCCCCCCTTGGCACTCACCTACACCGCGGCGTATCGTACATATCCGACGTCTCGGCAACATCGCAGAGTTCCCATCACATTGAACGGCTTCCGGGCCACCCTAAAACAAAAGAACACCGTCGCTGCTCTCTGGGCCGGAGCGCCGCACCTGGCAGAGATGGTCGACATACCGGAAGGGCCGGACTACGAGCCCACGGACGCGATTCCTGTGGTGACGCCACAGATGAAAATGCTACTGAGGCGGGTGGACCGGGGGTGCTTGTTCGACCTCGGAATGGCCATGAGGCAAGTCGCCCTGGCGAACCGCGACATGAGCTGCATCAAGCACGTCGCCAAGGACGAGGAGACATGGCTCGAAGCAACGATTCTCCTCCACGGTGCGCCGAAGAAGCTCCACAGGGCGGTCATCCTGCACACGGTCGCCATGCAGAGCAGGCTGCCGCCGGGCGACCCGCGCCGCATAGCGTCGGACATATACCACGGCGACGGTCCTGGGACCTACGTCGCCACCATCACCGTTTCGCGCAGGAACGGGATGTGGCTCACGGGAAAGGAGCTACAGCGGCTCGTCGACCTGGTCGAGCGGTACTTGGACGCCGCGAGGTCCAGCGAAAGGCTGGACGACGGCGTGGCGCCGACGACGCAGAGGACCAAAGACCTGGTGCGATTCGCGAGGGATATCGACGGCATTTACGGCCGGGCCCAGTACCCGCGGACCGCGATGATAAGGAGGCCGCGAACCAGGGCCAAGATCGAGTCGTTGGTCGCCGGCCTCAAGAACCTGGGGCGGGCGGCCAAGGACGACGTCCCGATTGCGTCCCCGCCATGTTACGTGGGTTGCAGTCGACAGGCAACCAGAGCCCACGCCGAAAACCACAAGCCGGACGCCGGGTGGCACTCGAAGAGGGGCAACCAGGCGTGGTGGCTGGTCATGAGCTGCATGAAGTTCATGGGCCTCGACCCGGACGTAGTCGTGGTGCCGTACCTGAGGACATGGGCTCCCGGCCAGCTCCCGGCCTCCGAGACCATGGGCACGATCATCGCCGACTCCTTCATCGAGCGCAGCGGATACAACATCTGGACGCCGGGCTCCGCCCTCGACCTGCCGGACCGCGACTGGGGGAGGGACCGAGAGGCCGCCCTCGAATGGAGGCCGTGGCTGATCGACCAGATGGAAGAATCGGCGGCGATGATGGCGGAGAGGCTAAAGTTGGTCGAGTACCTCGACTCGCTAAACGTCTTGCACATCTACGAACCCCTATCCCAGCGCATCACGCAGTTGCAAGACGACATCGACCGCGGCGCCGCCGAGTTGAAGAGGCTCGAGGCCGCTATGGAGCTCGACCGCCGCACCGTCGCCGACAACCTCCGAGACTGGAGGCGTCAGTTCGAGATGACCATGACCATCTCGACCCTCGTCGGCCGTATCCAGCGGATGATACTCGACGTCACGGACGAGACGGGCGGGGCCGGCGACGAGGGGGGTGACGAGCAGGACGAACAATCCAGCGACCGATCTTAGCGCCCCAGGCTCTTACGGCGCCGCAGGAATCGGCGGCGAGTCGAAAGGTTTGGGAGTGGATGGATGGCAGGCTCGGCCATCAGAGTAGTTTGCCGCGCGCAAGCCCGCGCTCGGAATACTTAACACGATTGACGTCGGAGAGCGATTCGGAGGACGTCAAATTTGACTCGGCGGATCGGCAAGCGACTGGACCCGAGAAGGTTAGCGTCGGCCAGACGCAGGTCCACCCGACCCACCGTTCTCCCCTCCTGTTTCGCACGTGTCATACCTGGCGCACTCCGCGAGTCAGCGCTTGGCCCGCATGAGATACGAATACGAGGACCAATCGTAGTCGGCAATACCTGATGAAGGGCCCGACCGACCTTTTGCGAGAGATCTGGACCGAGATCTAGAACGCACAATCACCTACGAGAGATCTAGTCCGAGATCTAGAACGAGAGATCTAGTCCGAGATCTAGTGCGAGATCAAGAACGAGTTGGGCGTACATACCCTACGCAACTAACGTCCGGGTTCGAGGACTGTCGAACAGGGGACGACTGGGCCTGTTGGAGTGTGGCGCCCGTGAGGGAATCCTCTCGGCGGCAGCGCGGCTAGCCACATAGAGATGACTAGCGTCAGCATACGTTGCCTGGAGGGCTGCATGGGACTAGATGCGTGGAGATCGCATACAAATAGCTAGATGACTGCTCAGATAGACCTCTTCCAATCCATGGCGCATTCCCCCAATCACCCAAACTGCCGAGACAAGTAATAATATGACTCCCATATCCCTCGAATACTATGCTTTCCGTGACTCGAGCAAAATGCAAATCCCGTCAACACGTATCGTTTACCTAGCACGGGCAGGTAGGTGCTGGCAAGGCGGTCGGAAGCCTTCGGCCGTCCCACGGCTCCGGGAAGGCCTATCGCAGGACCAGCGTATACGTAAGTCTAGACCCGCACGGGTCGGACATCTCGAGAACCGCCTCCAGGCCGAAGCCGGGAATATGGTGTCGCGCGCACATGAATCAACCGTTATCGCTCAAGACGATGACGCTACGTACCTACGAAAAAAAAAAAAGGCAAAATACTCAGGCCAGATTCGAACACCCCTTCTCCCGGAAAGTGAGGAGGCAAAGAGTTTAAAAAAGTGGCCCTAGTGCTGCAGCACTTTCTTGGACCCATTGGTACCAGACGGGGTGCACCTAATCTGGCACCCCGTCTGGCACCCGGCCTGGTGCCCGAGACTGGCACCCTTCCTGGTGCCCGAGACTGGCACCCTTCTTAGAGGGTGGGCTGTCTTATTATGATTTGTATATTCGACTGAGGATGAACTAACGGCAGTAGCAATAATTTTTGGTGGTTCGTGTTATCGCCTCCCTGGAAAAGTAACTCCCGTGGATTTTATACTATTATACTATCTGATTGGCCAGTTTATGGCGATTAATGACCTACACTTAGAAAGTCGTTGGCGTGCTGCCACTTCACCCTTCATCGGATAAGGACTTTGCCTCTTAGCCGGGGAAGGGGAGGGAGAGGGGAGCTTGCATCGTCTACGGTCTCCGAGTCAACGAACGAACACGCATCACTTGGTGTTCATCATTGCACAGCAATCTTGGAAATTTAACTACCTACCCACCTAGGCGCTGCATACCATACCGGCCATAGTCTTGACTCCTACAGCCGGAGAGAACGACAAGTCGTCGACCGGATATGGCGCCTTCGCGATATTGGACGAGCCGCCGATATTCTGTCTCACTGCCATAACGTGAGGACCTGACTGGACTGGATATGAAATATGTAGAAGCCAGACAGCCCGTAGGGTCAGACTTCATTTTCTTCTTTCAAAGAAACCACTCGAGTTCGATATTTCTCCTCCCGGTCTGGATGTAAGGCGGGCTCCTCCCAAAATAATTCAGCCACTTTAACTCGTTGACTGATGACTCCTTCGGCATTCAAATATATAATCCCTAATCTTGTTCCACTCATTCAAGAGTATGACACTATCTAATCGGTCATCTAATAAGGTAAGGTATTAACTCCTATGGGTTCCACACACATATATACCTGCTTTCACCTACGATCGGGGAAGAGACGTCTAAAGTGCACTGGTACGATATAATGCAAAAAATTAAAAGATAAAAAGAAATACAACGCGCTTCCTGCACCGATACACAAAATGCGACTTATTAGAGATGCATGTTGGACATGATAGCTAGCTGTTCAGCGGAGCTAGCAATTTACTTTGCTGACTGCCGCGGTTCACTAAATCCGCGTTTGGGGTCGTGCCGTCGGCGGTCGTGGATATGTCGGGGCCTAGCATGACACGTCAAAATATTTATTTAATTCTTCATATACAACCGGAAGACGGACTGGTTGTGGGCGGGTACGAACCTTGATTTGGGCCAGGGGGGTTCTGGTAAGCAGTTATTTGCGTAACAGGACGCCTGGTAGAAATTTAATGCCCGGCCTAGGACACAAGTGCTCTGGGCAGCGAGAAGTCGAATAAATACAGATATGTTACAGAGATAACCACCAAGTCCACAGAGAAAAAGGAAGGGCTTGTATCTCTAGAGGAGGCAAGGAAGAAATAGTGATAGACCCAGAAACATACGATGACAAAGGTGGTAACGCCGAGGACGGTAGGCCTCAGTCTCTCGAACCTGAGGATTGGACCGGCCGTGTCGAGTCCAGGAGTCGTCTTGGAAGGGGTTCTGATGGATCGAAGATAACAATAAAGACGACAACAATGCCGTATGGTGCACGGTACGCTGGAGCCCCAAGGTAGATGGTCGTAGTCTCCAATATGGCCTCCGTTCAGACCTATATGCCGGTTTTCGGATCAGTAGCATCACATCGTCCAATTTAGAAGTCATTCGTCGTGTATACTCACATCGAGGCTGCCTTAGGATATGGGTCTCTTCCGATTGCTCGTTAACATCAGGATACTACAACTTCCGCTCTGAGGGCTAATGTGCATCTGCAATATCCAAACGCGAGTTGAGGAGCTACCTCCGTAACTACTGAGATAACACTGTGACTTTAACGA
Organism: Monosporascus sp. CRB-9-2; assembly: GCA_004155915.1. Classification (NCBI taxonomy): domain Eukaryota; kingdom Fungi; phylum Ascomycota; class Sordariomycetes; order Xylariales; genus Monosporascus; species Monosporascus sp. CRB-9-2. The sequence continues at coordinate 59,208 of QJOA01000334.1, forward strand.
GGAGAAATTGCTGATACCTAAACTAGGTAACTTTGAACTCTCTAAGTCCCAGTGGACCTGAAAAAGGCAATGCCCTGCGATCTGTTCAGAAATTTTGCCGTGGCTTTGTAAGTAGCAGATAGTGCACGTAGATAATGCCATAGCGATGTGACAATACACCTCGCATGCAACTCCCTAGTATCGATCAGGGCACAGGCATACACGGTACACAGTACTAATCAGTCAGGTACCTGTGAGTTTCTGTCTGATTAGCCAAGTCTTGTGGCTCAATAGGTATGTATGATGTAAAGCAGAGTGCGTGATTATTCGAATCTAGGCAGCAATGAAGTTTCGTCATTTTGGGAGGAAACAACGACTCCTCGCACCATTTTCAATTTTGAAAAAATTTCTTCCCTTCTTCTACTCCCCCTCCCACAACAACAACAACACCAACACCAACATCAACACCAACAACAAGAACAACAACAACACCTACAATTTTCGACGCACCGTCGAAAAACCCAAAAGTTTTGATGACTGGTGGACCAGTCATCAAGATGGAGAGCCCTGATGGGCACATCTTCAAGGCAGAGAGCCCCGAGGGGCCTGTCTTCAAGAGAGAGGGCTCCGCGGAGCATATCGTCAAGAGAGAGCGCTCTCCTGACAGAGATCGTGCGCGGTCTGACATACCACCTGCGAGGCGGCAAGACAACCGCTCCTCGCACTACGGCCGCAGCGCGGTAGGGCACGAGCGCTGGGAACCGCGGGGGGAACCCAGAGGCTACCGGTGAGTACCAGAGCTCCCGAACGCGAGAAATAAAAGCTGACCTTCGTGTACAGAGGCTCCACCCAGTACGGGCCCTACATGGGCTATGATCGCCGCGGTCACCTGGGCAGTAGCAACAGGAGTGAGCGCGGAGGCTACCGAGACGACGGTAGGTACGAGCCCGGTTATCGAGACTACGATGACAGGTATGAGCGCAGGGGCTACAGAGACGGTAGCCAGTATGAGCGCGGAGGCTACCGAGACGACGGTAGATACGAGCCCAGTCATCGAGGCAGCGATGACGGGTATGAGCGCAGGGGCTACAGACACGGTAGCCAGTATGAGCGCGGGGGCTACAGTCACGGTAGCCAGTACGAGCGCAGAAGTCATCGAGACGACGATGAAGACCTTTGGGATGCTGGGAGGCTGGTTAGGCGGCGAGAGGTCACCAAATGGAAGGTAAGCGGCCGTTCTCGCAGTCCCCTGCGTTGGCAATCCCCACCGCGCTACAGGAGTAGGAGTCGCCGCGGGGAGGACCATCCGCCGCCTCGAGGCCGCAGCCGACGTCCCGAGTACTACGACAGCTACGAGGAGGACGACCGTTACGGATACCACCGTAGCAACCGCGGCCATGGACGTGTTAGTCCATCCCCGCCTCGGAGAGCGCTTCTGCCACCGCCTCCTCCTCCACCTCCTCAGTCTCGTCAACTTCCCGTACCGCAGGCGTCCGGCAAGCGGGTCTGGTTGACCCCTATGACACCGGGGCCGGGGGCGAAGCCCCCCCCTGACAACCGCAATTCGATACGTTGCGGCAACTGCGACAGGTTCCACGACCCTCGCCTGTGTCGCGGACCCGTGAATCAGGGCCGCATCGACATCTGTCCCAGGTGCGGTTCGAGACGTCACCTCTTCGAGGACTGCCCCTGGGGTGATCCGGCCGTCGACGACACGGACTTCTTCCTCTGGCACCCACGACAGGGGCTGGCGCCGATAGCGACCAGGATAGACCTGTCCGACCGAGAAGCCGTCCCCGGGCATCACTTAAGACCCGTCCACTCCCGCCAGTTCGCGCAGCAACTGTATAGCGCGGAGAAGCAGGAGATGAAGCGCCTTGGCTTGCCCTTCCTGTGGAAGACCATCGACTACGGATCCCTTCAGTCGCCCGAGTTCGAGGCCCTGAAGAATCCCGTGGACCCTTCTCTAGTGGGATACAAGTTTGGCCCTCCAGCCAACAAGAACCCAAGGCAGGGCGGAGATCCCGCGGCTCCGCTGCCTGGCCCGGAAAGGGGTGTCAGACAAGACACCAGCAACGACGCGGCGGCGATGCCATTCCCGCCAAGAAGGGGTGTCAGACGAGACACCAGAAACGATGCGGCCGCGATGCCCTTCCCGGAAAGGAGTGTCAGCCAGGACACTAGGAACCCCCCAGCCCAACCGCCTTCCACGTCTACGGGCCAAGACGACGTAGACATGGCCGGCGCTGCGGCGGCTCCGCACGGTCGCATCACCCTCGATCAGTTCAATCAGATCTGAGCCGACGTTGTTCCGGCGAGGCCAAAGCGCCCCACTCCAGAGGCCGCGGGTAGCAGTATTAGGCTACGAGAAAGGGGGGTGGTTAGGAAGCAGAGCAGAGTAGTATCAATGACGATTCTTTCTGGATGCTAACATTTACATCCTCGTGACGCCGTAACGTTCCCGATTATCGAATTCGTTAGCGACGAGACCAGAGACCGTAGTTCACGCAGTACCACATCCTTGTATTACACGATAACTACCTGGGTGCAAGTATATATTGCAAGGTTCTTTAAGGACCTTCCGATTATAATAACATATTTTTGCTACTTTGTAAAAGGCCCCGGTTCCCTGCTCAGAATGCACGGCTTAAATACTTAAAACGCTTCGTTTTCGCTTATGTCCTCAGTCGCTCCTGCGGCGGCCTTTTTCTCCGGTCCCCATATACGAGGTAAGATAGTTTCGTAAAGGACGCCTAGGCATGCCGTGGGCATCCGACTCGGCCGAGTATATCATACATATGTAATTCAAAGCATGCGATATACCCCATATCCGGTATGCGGGACCGATTAGTAAGTCCAAGCAAGGCATATAAGGTGACGTGTCAAACAAATTGCATACCCCCGCGAGACTGGGTCAACAGTAAACTCAGCCGGTAACAGATATTCCCTTGCCGACGGATATGGGCTATATCGTGCGATATAACAATATCGCGTTTGGGACTAAGCAAGCTCATCAGGCTGACGAGCGTGGTCGGCGTGAAAAATCGGTTGGCGAGTAGGCTGACGTGTTAAACAAATTCCATACCCCTGTGAGACTGGGCCGACCGTCAACTCCGCGGCAACAGGTATTTCCCTTACTGACGGATATGGTTATCATGGGGCGTAACAATATCGCGTCTGGGACTAGGCAAGCTCATGAGGCTGACGAGCGTGGTCGGCGTAAAAATCGGTTGGCGAGTAGGCTGACACATCAAACAAATTCCCTGTCCCTGTAAGATTGGACCCGGCAGCCGAGGTCGGCAGGAGCACCAGTCGGCGCATAAATTGGGTACTAGATGTATGCCCTACTGTATGTACCCGAGCCACCCCTGTGTTCCGTCGTGGCGGGCAACAAATCACAGCGGCAGATGAACGTCGTACTGTATGCGGGGGAGGGGCCCTGCAGGGAGGTAGGATTCGCCAACCGAAGGGACGCGACGAATAGCAGCCCGCCACTAGGGCTGACACGGCTGTGCCCCGCACCTTGCTGAATATGGGGGAGGCGTACGACAGCATCGCCGGAGCCTCGTTGTCCCATCTTGACACGGCTCATCCCTTATGTCGGGCTTCGAATCCTGTGAAGTTCATCGGGCTCCCGGCCGAGCATTCCTCGCGATGTGAGCTCCGCATTGAGAAACTCGTGTCTCGCTTACGACGTGACAAAGCACCATGTTCTTCGGACGGCCCCGGCATGCTCGCCCAGGCCGCCACTCAGGCCGCCACGCAGGCCATCTCTCCCGATCATCACAAGTTCATTGCAAAGCTCCACGATCTCGATCGCGAGACGGCGGTTCTCGAGATCACAGGATCGAGGTAGAGCTCATAGATCTCGACGCCGAGATATCCGGAAGATCCGCGGCGAAGATCAGCATCAAGCCAACGTCCGAACTGAGCCGGGTAGCTGCCTTCCTGAGAAGGCGTTACGCCGACGGGCGCCAACAGATACACCACGATGCACGGATAGAATTCTACAAGGGCGGGAAGCCGATCGTCACGAACGAACTTCCCAAGGAGTCAACCGCCTTGTCGTACCGGGCCGTGCCTATAGGCGACGACGGGGCGCTCCGGGTCGACTGGACCGGCTCCGACCTAGGCCTCGACAGGGCCCAGCAGGAGAACATCGAGCTCGCGGCCCGGGCAGGCAGCACTGTGGGCGACATTCGCCGGACTATCGTACGATTCCTTCGAGACTCCAACCCTGACCTTGCCCACCTCGTTAAAGATCCTCATCAAATCGAAATCTGCGCGGTTGGAGGCCTGAGACCGGGCGCCTTGCAGGGGAGTAACTGGGAAGCACGACGAGTCGGCACCTGGCTCTGTCGCTATCTCAGGATTCGCATAAGATCCCACGGCGACTTCTTCGTCTTCAGGGGTTTCAACGAGGAGTACATCTGGCATCATCCGGAGCTTGGCCGGCATGGTTATGGTCATATACGCCCCCTCAGACAGTGGCTGAGAGACAGGGTCTTCGCGCTCATCTCCGGCGGCGTGTCTCCAGTTAAGGTAGAAGACGACGATATTCGCCTCCTGAGCCACGGGAAAGTCCTGCGAGGTCGCGTCCGCGTCCGGCTAGGCAAGACTATCGAGTTCGCGGTGCCCCGAAAGATCGAAGACAGCTTCGTCCAGGCCGAAGCTTGGCTTCTCCCGGCGACAGAAACCTGTACCGTCTGCGGCGATGAGAAAAGGGTATCCGAGATGCCCCGACGGATCGCTGAGTCTTGCACACACCCGGCGACGATGTGCAAGGAGTGCGTGGGCCACTGGATCTCGTCCAGCCTGGATACGCTGGCGTGGGACCGGCTGAGATGCCCCGAATGCCCACAGTTGCTCAGCTTCGAGGACGTGAGGCATCTTGCTCCTCCCGACGCTTTTGAAAGGTAAAGCAAGGCTCGCATCCTATACCCGCCCCTCCCCCGTTTACCGGCGGTCTACGTCGACATCTCACAACTGGGTTTTGATATTTCTCGGATCGTGCTGACGTAGCAACAGATACGACGCCTTGGCGACGAGGGCAGCGGTAGGGACCGTCGAAGAGTTCAAGTGGTGTCTGAATCCTCGCTGCGGCGCCGGCCAGATCTATCCCCGAGGCTGCTCCAAGGCGCAGTGTTACGAGTGCAAGCGTCACCTATGCTTGCGTCACGACGTCCCCTGGCACAGCCGCGAGACATGTGAGCAGTATGAGCGTCGGGTCCGCAAGCAGAAGAAGGGCGACAGGGCCTCTGCGAAATGGATCAAGGAAGCCACCAAGCCCTGTCCCGGGTGCGAGAGGGCCATCCACAAATATACCGGATGCGACCATGTGACGTGTAAGTCCCTCCCGGCTGGACCTTCCCGCCCGAGACTGACGACGAGTCTAGGCATCTGCGGCCACGAGTGGTGCTGGGTGTGCCTGTCCCCATATTACCAAGATGGCCGCGGGCTGTTGCATTGTAAACACAAGGAGGACTGCCCCTACTTCGACAACCCGCCCGATTACGAGGGCGGGCGTGTCTTCATGCCCTTCCCTCGTGCACGGGGTCCGCCACCGCCACAAATCCCTCGACACAGGCACCCTCCTCCCCCTCCCCCTCCACCGCCGCCGGCGACGTTTCCTGCTGCCCATCCGAACATACACCTTCGTCAACCCCGGGCCGCTCGTGATGCAGGCCCGCCCCCGTTCGTCTTCTTGAACCAATATGTCGGCCACGGCGCTGTTAATCATCACCGTAATTTGGCTTACAACTAGGCAGAACGACGACGCGCCGGCCCGTCCAACTTCGCTAGAGCTGTGGCAGCGTTCAACCCGGGGCGGCTCGTGCATCTCGCATAGGCTATTGGGTGAACTACGCGTATTTATTGTCGAATTAGATATAGTCGGGCACTGATCATCGGTTGGAGCTATTTACATGACCCTTGATGAGCGCTTCTGTCTGCTATGTAGCTACGAGATATTTTGGTGGTAGAGTGGCGCCCGGTTTTCAAGATAGTACGGAATATAATCCTATGCGCGTGTTTTTTCATTGAATATTTGATGACAAGCACCGGTGTGTTTACGCGCTGCGTTACGCACTATCTGGCAAATAGGCAGTGAGTACATTTGATAGATTGTAGGAGAATCGCAAACGGGGTTGGAGCTGAGCACATGAGAAAAGGCCTTGCAACATTCAAAGCCGAGAGGCCTTGTGTCAGAATACGCATATGACAATATCCAACGATCGCTGTCAGAGGATGCTTGGGGAAAGAGAGAGAGATATATCTCAACGACTCCCGGGATGCAGGAACACTTGCGGCTACGCTCCGTGAGATACAAGAGGTTGCCTAGGAGGACATAAGTACCAAGAAACCTGAATGACTTGAATTGAACGGCCACCTACCTGTGCCGTTAGGCGTGACTAAAGGAATCAAGAGAGCAACTGACTTCTTCCCTTCCCATCAGGAACCTTGACCTAGAGGCACGGAAACAACCAGGTAAATCAACTGCTACTAGCCCTTACATGATTGCCATTGGCAAATGGTTCGTTTGCAGCCCGATTGTTGACGCGCGAACACGCCGTTATTTCACGTCTCTGCCATGAGCAGTGGCGACTATTTTCACTTTACTTGTCTATAAAATCATGACTATCCGAGCTATTCAACCAGTCCCAGAATAACGTCCTAGACATCATTAGGTACCATGCCCGCCTACCTAAGCTTATGACTTTCTAGAAAATGTGTTGACTACCATAACTGACGATGACCGCTTGGCCTACATTCCATCTCGATGTACATACACACCTGAGATGCACACGCCATACCTCACCCTCGCCCCTTCCTTCAGATACGCTAGATCGACAACACCATTCGACCACCCAGTCATCCTCAAGTACCTACCTACTTCCTTACCGATCCACCACCTCGGCATCTTTCCTAACTTCAGCATCTTCCCTGTCAACAGTACCTTTCCTGTCAACCAAACACCACGAGTCATGGCTACGGGTGATATGTCGATACCGCAACTGAAGAGTGATTTTCCTCTCAACCCAAACTTCGCAACCCCTTCACCATTTGAAAAACATCAATACCGACCACCGACAAAACAGCATCAACAAAAGAAGTCCCTCGCCTCATCGACAACGTCAGTCAACAAATTCGAAGTTTTGATGACCGGACACGTCGTCAATCCTGAGAGCCTGGTGGGTATCTCTCTAGATGGCTTCCTCCAAGGAACAGTAGGAACTCAGCTCAGCTTCCATATCTTCGATGCTGCAACCCACCGACAGGACAGAGAGCTCTGAAGGGTTCGGCAGAGATCGTGCGTTACCAGAGTGATCACCCGCTAGACGGCAGCTACATGTCATATTCTTCCTCGAACCCAACTTCACAAATCTTCTGTCCCTTCTTCAGCTCACATCAACAGCAAATGCCCCCCGTCCTGTCGGCGTCATCAGTCGACAGATTGGGCATGGCATCAATTCCGAAAGTCTTGATGGGTATCTCTTCAGGACAGAGGACTCTGAAGAGCTCGACAGAGGTCGCGCGCGGTCCGACAAACCACCCACGAGTTGGCAAGGCACATAGCTGCATGTGATCATTTTTCCTTCTCAACTTCAACCTTATCATCTCTCCAACACACACCAGGGACCGCCACCATGAGGGCTCTCCGCCACCTCGGCGTCTTTTCCATCGCCTTGGCATTTGTCCTATCAACAAACACCCCTACGCCATGAGTACCGGTGATACACTGACACTATAACCAAAGAGCAAGCTTCCTCTCAACCTCATCACATTACACGTGATTTATTTTCCTATCAACCATCACTTTTCCTTCTTACTAACAACTACATCTACTAGCGACAACAAGAGCTTTGATGACTGGACTGGTCATCAAGATAGAGAGCTCTGATGGGCATGCCTTTAAGGCAGAGAGCTGTGATGGGCACGTCTTCAAGGCAGAGAGCCCTAAGGGCCCTGTCTTCAAGAGAGAGGGCTCTGCGGAGCATGTAGTCAAGAGAGAGAGCCGCAGGGGCTCTGTCTTCAGAGTTTTCCTATCAACCTCACTCCCCCTCCCACAACAACCATACACAACACCAACAACGACAACACCAACAACACCAATTTTCGACGCGCCGTCGAAAAACAACAAAAATTCTGATGACTGGTGGACCGGTCATCAAGATAGAGAGCCCTGGTGGGCATGCCTTTAAGGCAGAGAGCCGCAAGGGCTCTGTTTCCAGAGTTTTCCTATCAACATCACTCCCCCTCCCACAATAACCACACGCAACACCAACGACAACGCCAACAACAACACCAACAATTTTCGACGCGCCGTCGAAAAAGCAAAAAAATTTGATGACTGGTGGACCGGTCATCAAGATGGAAAGCCCTGACGGGCACGTCTTTAAGGCAGAGAGCCCCAAGGGCCCTGTCTTCAAGAGAGAGGGCTCTGCGGAGCATGTCGTCAAGAGAGAGAGCCGCAGGGGCTCTGTCTTCATAATTTTCCTATCAACCTCACTTCCCCTCCCACAACAACCATACACAACACCAACAACACCACCAACAACAACAACGACGACAACAACGACGACAACAACAACAACAACGACAA